>VWZW01004129.1:1341123-1430396 GCA_013397115.1 Edolisoma coerulescens
TCGGTGCGCCGGGAGCGGGGAGCGCGTCCCGCAGCCCCCGCCGCGCTCCGGACCCGCGGCAGCCGCCGCCCCCGAGCCTGGCACCCCCGGCGCCGCGGTGCCCACCTCGCCGTGCCCGAGAGCATTCCCCTCCCCGCGCCCCCGTAAGCCCAGCGGCGGCGGAGACCTCCGACCCCGCAGCCCAGAACCCGTCCCGGCCAAAGCGCCCCTCTCCCCACGCCGGGAGAGAGCCCCGGCCGTGGGAGCCCCCCGCGCAGGCAGCGGGGCGGAGATGGGGGGCGGCTGCTCCGTTTTGATCTCTCGGCTTGGATGCAAATGATGCCAGAAAGAAGCTGGCCTGAACTAAACTAAACCAAGTGGAAAATAAACTGTGGAGATGTCAGTTCCGTAAATTAACTGTTACAATTATTTATTATTTACTTTCAAACATGACTCGGCTGATGCGTTCTCTCTTGCAGCAAATCACTCTTCACACAGGATCAAAACCAACCTGGCAGAATTCACCAAACAGACTAAACAAATGACAAGAAAAAATACTGCCTCAATAGCTAAACTTTTTGTATCTTGAAAGAAACATCATTACTGTTGATGTTATAGTTTCTTAGATCTCTTACTTGATATGCTCCAGCATGAAGACCTCCTTGAAAACAAAGTTGTCTCAATACTAGTTCAATGTGATAGGCACCAGGAGAACCCCTAATCCCAAGCCAAGAAGTAATTTGAACATCCATCTTACCTATTTTGCTAGGATTATGAAATCACACCTTCTATTATTATTGTTATTACTAAATATTTTTACTCAGTGGTTCCTGACAACATTAAATCTTGGTACACAAAATCAATGTGAAAAACATCCAAGACTAAACATATAAACCCCTTGAGCCAGAAACAAACAAAGCAGCCGACAATACTGTTTTTATATTTTACATATTTATATCATCATTTTTATCATTAAAGTTAATTCAGCTGAGAAAGCCCAGATGGACTGCTCCTCCTATCAGGCAATAACTTCAGCCTCATTGATTTCAAAGACAGTGTTGACTGAGGGAAACCTTCAGGACTTAACATAGTCATGTTCATGCCATGCCTTATAATACAATCACTCAAACTTGCACCAGAATGAGAACACAACTTCATGCTGCATCTTGGGATGATGTGTAAAACACCTCTTTGTAACATTTTCCAGCCATTTCACCCCAATGGAGTCAAGGTCTTTGTCCCAGGGACATCATCACCAAGGTGATCCAGCCCTAAAACTATCTACACAGCCTCTGTTTCTGTGCAGACTGAAGTCTGAAGCAGCCGCAGTTCTGGTGCAGATGTGGGACATTGGTTCACAGGCAGGTTTCCTGCCAGGTTAGAGGGACCTGACTGAACTCCTTCTCCTCATCTTGTTTTTTGAGTCATGTGCCAAGACTGAGGTTTAAATCCCAGATACACCATGACTGTCTTGTCTCAGACTGTCTAGACTTGGGTGAGCTCTCTCTGGGCCTCAATCAGCTCTGAAAGAAAAGACCTTCTTCCAGCCCAGGCTGTGCCCAAGCCCAGCACCGAGCACTCAGCTCAAGTTGGACACAGAGGATAAAAATCCCCTGATGGATCCACTCCTTCCATCCTCACTTCTTTATTGGAAATACATGTGTGCCTTTGGAGGCTCCGACATCTCTCAGACTGAGCATTTCTCCTCCCAGTACGGCTATAAAGCAGCAAAATCTCTCCTGCAGCCTTTCACCAGGGTGAAGTTCTGGGAGATGGAGGATTACAGAGGTGATACACAAGCAGGTAAAAATTATTCAGGTGCCTCAACACCTTCAGATGCCCTTTAAGCCCCTTCCTGAGGCATCCAGAAGCTTTTTAAGAATCTGATTCCAAGTGATGTTGCAAAGGGATTACATGGGGCAGGGAATGGAGCCCACAGCTTCCATACCCCAGGCTAAAGTGACTGGAAAATAAACCTTTCTGACTTCAAAATGTCAGCACTATTTTTTTTTTTCCAGGGGCTTTTGAGTGCCTGAAAGAAAGTCTGAAACCATGCTGTAGACTTCATCCATCTCAATCCCAATACCACAGCACAGGAATAAATGTAAAATATTGATACAGGAAAAATAATTCATATTCCTGAAACAGCTCCTAGTTTATCAAAAACAAAATCTCATGTTGTTTTCCCAACACTTCTACCTAAAAAAGGAAATGTGCAGAGCTGTGTGTTTTGTTTTTTTTTTCTGGGCTGGCTGTAATTTGCAGGATGATTGAGTAGTCTGAAAGACAACAGCCCCCAGTTTGCTCCTGCACCCCACGGTCCTGAGACAAGGCTGTGGGAAAACAGCTTTCTGGAGCGGACAAACAAAAATGAATGCTAAGCAACAAAATACGTGTCTCCACATGGCCTGAGAAGCAGCCTAACAGTCCATTTGTATCCCAGTTGTCCCCAAAGCCCTGTTTCCGGACCGTGGCTTTTCAAATTTTGCATAGCTGTGATGGTCTAGTGAACATCCATCCCCAGAACGACTTTCCTTATGTCTCCAAAACCACAAATCTGACTTTGTCCAGCTTTTTTACCTCTTTTCTCACGGGAGCTGCTCACCTCCACTATCACAGAACTCCATTTTCCCCGCATTTTCTCCCTCCCATCTAGATTGCTTTGCCTTTTCCTTTCCCCTGCAGATGACCTGCGAGACACAGCACCTCCAGACTGTAATTCCCAACCTGTTCCAGAGGTTTTTTTTCCAACTGCAGGTGGCAGCCACGCAGTCGGACTCCCCGTGACACCCAGCACTCCATGGGGCTGTGGTTATCCAAGGGACTTGGGCTGACACCAGTGCAGCAGCCCAGGAGCAGAGGCCCCGTGGCAGGGATCCACGGGGACATGCCAGCGGGGCGCAGGGCGTGCGGGGCTGGGCGGCTCCGCGCAGCTGACGGAGCACGTGAAGGTGATGGAAGGGCATGACCAGGATTAGCACATTCCCTCCACCTGCCACCCCGTCCATGCAGCCCTCCTCTGGTTACTCCAGCAGGAGCGGCCACGTGGGGTCAACCCAAGCATCCCTCCAGGATCCGTTGCTCTGGATGCAGGGAAAGGTGAGTAACGTGCTTGATGGGGCAGAGGGCAGATTTCCCTGTGTGGATCAGTTCTGATAAAGCATTTGGCATGTGACAGGCCAGCACAGAAAATGTCACAGCTGGGAAGAGAGGGAGCACAAAATGCACTTTTCCATTTGCACAACACCAGAGTCACTGCACTGCTCCTTTTGGGTCTACAGTTAAGGCTGAAATGGGGTTTTTCAGAGAAAGCAGTGTTTTATGAGAGCAGAATCACTATCTTCCGTATATGTGGTAACTGAGACCCAGCTATAACCTAGGTAATATTTGGAGGGGATGAATGGGCAGATGGAAAGATCGGACAGGGTGATACAGTACTGAAATCTATATTTTTTTCTTAATAAAAGATGTCACATCTTCTCTGATGATAAATATACATTTACTCCCTTAGAGTAGCTTTGCTTTAAGTGATGTTGCAAAGAAACAAATGGTTCATCATATGCATACGGTTCACTTTTATAAAGGAAGCATGAATGCCAATGTCTGACAGAGAAGAAAGGATGGTAACAGGGTTAGATGTCCTATCATCCAAACCTTGGGTCTTGTTCAGGATGCTGGGAGGTCCCACTTCCCCATGGCCATTGTACCAGGGCTTTCATGGCTTTTCACAGGCACAAATGATCCCTTTGCTACCTTGTGGTGTCTGTGTTGGTCTGAAGCACCACCAGGAGAGAGCTCCCAGCCCTTTCACCAAGGACTGGTAGCACACAGTGCCCAGCCTTGCTGTGCCTGGAGAATGTGCTTGGATTTCTCATTGGTGCTAAATTTGACCATGACGGCATCTGCAGGAAATCATTTCCACCATTCCCAGTTGGCCCGGAGGCCCTATCTCTCTTGGCCAGGTTAGGCACGCTGTGTCAGCACTCCCTGGCACCAGGGAAACGTGACAGCCCTGAGCAGAGTCCAAGAGGTGCTCGGGGAATGCCAGCCCAGCCCAGCCCAGCCCAGAAAGATGCATCTCGTTGGCAGCGTGAGTCCCTCACGCTGCCTTCGCAGCGGCTGCCAAATGAATTTCAAGGTCTCGGTGTCTAGGACACACTACTCAGCTGCTTAGCTCATGTCTCCAAGATGGGTGACAGCAGAAGAAAACTCCTCATTCCAGGCTAAGCTGAACTCTCCTCCCAAAGGCAAAGCTCACTTGTGAAGGAGAAACAGAGCATCCCAAAGCAGCACAGACCAATATTCCCTGGGTGACAGCTCCAGACAGCCTTCTCTGCTCCAGAAGTGTATATAAGAAGGTCCTAGTATAATAAAACACTACAATCCATGCAAAATCCTCCTTCCTTGCAGGAAAGGTAAGAAAAAGGAAGGGGTTTAGATCAAGCAATCTAGATGGAAGAACACACAGAAGGTTTTAGACACACAGGGCCCAGACTTCATTTGCTTTTTGTCTGACTTCTCTCAGTAGATCTAAGAAAAGATACTACATCTCCAACAAAATCTGCTTCCCTTCTATCCAACAACTACACCATGATCACAGGAATAAACCTCATGTGAGCACCATTTCTACACTCCTGGAAGGTGCTCACCTGTTCAGATGGAGAATGTGGTACAAAAAGCTTATGGCAGACAAGGTTGCCAGTTGTTTAAAAGTGTTATACTCCTTTTGTTAGTTGTATCTCATTCCTCTTTTTCATGTCCCTTTGCTTCACTCTCTACTTCTTTCCACTCTTAAATGTTTGCAGGCAGTTCCCTAACTCTGTGGTTGTTCAAACTACAAGTAGTTAAAGTTTCCAAATGTTCTCCATAAACACATCCTTCCTCAGGCCCCTTATCCTTTATATCACTCAACACTGGTTTCTTGGAGTCGGTCTGACACTGATGTATGAAGGATTTGATTTTGCTTTCCTTCTACATCTGGCTAGAACAAGAATAATCCCACTGGAGCCATTGGAATCATTCTAAGTGAGAAAAAAAACCTGATCAAACCAACAGACTCATATGAGCAGCCACTATTCACTCCAGGTAGGCTGAGCTGAAGACTCTGAAAATGCACTTTTCAATCTAAATATCTCATCTTGGGAGGAGAGCAGAGTTTTGAAGGCCTAAATCTCCTCTAACTGCTCCCTCACATCATCGTCCTGTTGAAGGAAATTTGTACACATTGATTAGCATTGGGTTTAGCAAACAAATGTAGCAAACATGAAAGAAGAGTTGCGAAAAATAACAAAAAAAAAAAGAAAAAAAAAGAAAAAGCCCAATATCAACAGACAAAATGAAAAACAGAAATGCCAAGTATTAATTGCTGAACAGACATGAGGAATGTTAAGGGAAACTGTTTGGGGATTTATGTTCAAAAAAATAAGACAACTTCCCAAACTATTTCCTTTCAAATCTCTCAGCATTTTCCATAAATTCCATGTGCATGTGTGGTGCTCTCTGATAACATACAAATCTGCATGCATAAACTGTTTTGAAATGTTTGTACAGTTTCATCCAAAAATATGACTATATGTTTGTGTTTTAATTGTCAGCAGTGGGAGATTAGGCAAGAGCCACATGCATCATGTCAGGGGCACTGACTAAGTTTAGGTGGTACGAGCACAACCTCCCCCCTTTCTGGCTGGGTCTTGATAACAAAAAGAAACCAAATTATCTGAAGGACAAACCTGTGGTGAAGCAGCAGCACAGCCCCTGCTCTGAGTGACCAGGGTGCTGGCCCAGACAAACCCCCTGAAACCAATAAAGCCATTTCAGATTCATACATGTATAACCAGGAGCAGGAATTTGCTGATTTCCAGGTCAGACATCAGAGTTTTTGCAACTCTGCAAAAAAATAAAGCCATGGGGGGGGGGGAAGGGACTGACACTTTGCCTCAATCAGTGTTGTTTGAAATGTCTTTCATTTATTAACATTCTTGCTGAAGCCAAACTTTAGTTCCACTCTATCAGGAATATGCAGCTGCATTTTCTGGATGGGAACACCACCAAAAATATGTTAACTATACAGTCGACAGCTATGTCTTGTTTACTCTCACACGTAAAAACCATACGGAGATGATCCTCATAGGAAATTTCTATCTGTGTGCAAATAGAAACAATAGGAGAGACTGGAATGGGATGCTTGCTGAGAAATGGGGTGGGAGAGCTGTGCTGCCTTCTCCCCAGTGAGCATCTTGTTCCAGCCTGCGTGGACTGGCAGGAGCTTCGTTTTGCCCAGGGTTTGTCTGAGAAACTCTCCTTGATTCCCCCAAATAAAGATCCAGCCAGGGCTGCTCTGGTACAGCAATAGAGTTTGCAGGGAAGATGCATCCATCACCTCAATGCTTTCAGTCTAGGACATTCCTCTTGGAGATGCAATTTTTCTGAGGCTTGTGGATGGCCCGCAGCCCATGCTGCCACACCACCACAACAGCTCAGCCTTGGCTTTATTCCTGATGGGAGATGAGCTTCCCATGGGGGAAACCCTGAGCTCAGTGGGACTCTCAGGGACTTCTTGGCCCTTCAGCTGCTCAAATGTCCACTAGACTCTCCTTGTCCTGGTGTCGTGCCCATGGCATCATCCAACAGCTCCGTTGGGGTGGCTGGGTGTGCAGGGCAGGGCTGGGGGGAGGGCCCTCACACCTGGAGGACAGACCTTGATGGACCTAAGGAGAGCTGCTCTGTTGCCCAGAGCCCAAGAAGGGTGGATACAAAATCCACCATGGTATGATGCACCAGAGACTACATGGGGAGCATCTGGCCCACCCTCCCCAGGGTTAAATATTAACCACACCAAGTCTTCTCAGGCCTGGATGATGCAAGGCTGCCCCTTGGGCTGGGCAGCAGCCCCCTCAGCCATCCCCATTGAAGGGAAGAGCAGAGAGCACGCTAAGGAGCCTTGGAAATATGCAAGGAGCTGCCAACATTTGCTGCCAAACACTTTTATCTTTCGACAAAGATAAATCTGTTGCTTACTTAGCCCAGCCTTTATGAAACTCACAGCTCTGGGTTTCCAAAATAACAGGAGCAGAGTAGGGCTGGCTGGTGTCCTGGTGAGCAGAAGATATACACAGGGCAGGGAGAAGGTGACAAGGTATCTCATGAGAAAAATGGCTGGATAGTAAATCACATGTGATAGAGATAAATAAGAACTTAACCTCCATGGGCCAGTGGACTTATCTTCTCATGTTTCTGTAAAGTGCAGGTGTCTGTTTACTTAAGAGAGCTATTAAGATATAGTGTTAATAATGAAGAACAAAAAAATCTGCTACTCAAAAAGAATAATGAAGAACATAAAAATCTTACATGGCAAGGCAGATGTAATGCAATAGCGAGAGAGCAAAAGGTGGCATAAATACATAAAAGGGTGTCCTCGGCTGTCACAAGGTTTGTAACCCAAGGCCAGAGGGAAGAGAGATGCTGGGATACACGGCACAGCACCCACTGCAGTGCTGGCTCTGAACTCCAAGGTCTGCTCACCGGGGTGCTTTTATCCATGTTCTACACAAGTGTGAGTTCAAACAGATTAATGTCATCCCAGGGTTTGGGTGCAGAGCTTTGGTGGGGCTTTGGGGCCTGCCTCCTCCACGAGGTCCTATCTCTGACTGACCAGGCGTTACCCACTTGCCAGAGCTTTGTCAAATCTCAGGCTTCCTGCAAAAACGAGCCGGACTCCACTCTCATTTGCAGGTTTTTTGTTTAGTTTTTACAGGGATAGGTGCTGCAAAACCATTACAAATACTGGGAATAGAAACTCCCTTTTTAACTATAAATCTCACCAGTCCCAGGAAATACTAATTTTCTTTTAATACTAGAGTTATTATCTGGCAAGAATATAGCCCCTTACTCTGCCACCCATGACCCAGGCTGAACCTGTTTGGCCTGTGTTATTGTGCTAGTGTAATTCAGTGGAAAAGAGATTGGATTAAACAGGCAGCTCTGGAGGAGTAAATAAAAGGAACATGCTTTAAAGAGTAAATAGACAAGTCTGGGTATAATGGAATAACTCCTGGTCGTGCTAAATCAAAGACAAAATAATGCCCTCACTAAAATCTGAACACGGGTGTTTGTCTCTGCAAGAAAGAGAACCAACAAAACCCAGAGGGGAGCAGAGGATGCTCTGGGGGTATCCACAAATCCACACTAGAAACAGTACCCAAAAAAAGGAAGTCTAAAAGAAAAAAAAATAGAGGCAAGCTCCCTGTAGCAGCCAAGCTTGTCCTGGGGAAGAAACCCAATTTCTAAATGATCTGCACAAGTTTCCTAAGATGAGTGTAGAAAAAATAAGGTTAGCTCCAGGTAGTTTTTCATTGATTCCGGATCAAATTTGTTTAGCAGCAGAAATATTATTTTTTTCCTCATTGCCAGCCCTGCAGCTCAACCTGGAGTGGCAGGCTGAGTTCTCAACTTCACCTCCTCTTTTCCTTGCACTCTTCTCTAGCAAAACCAGGAGCACGTTTGATGTTCGAAGGCAGTAACAGGATTTTCCTAGCACAAGGAATCCTACAAGAGTAGCCAGCAGCTTCTGTCCAAGCCAGCAGCACAATGTCCTAAGGCAGGAGAGAGGGCTGGGAGGATTCAATACTCCCTGGCAACCTGAGCATGAAGATTCCGACTTTGGGAATGGTGAGCTGGCATCATCCATCAGCTCAGCTGTTAAGTCAATTGATTTGTCTTCCTTCACAGGCTGTTTTACCCCCAGAAAATGTTGAGAAGCTGCTGATACAAAGCTCACTGCATTCCCCCCCTGCTCACCAGGAATTTGCACCCCAGGAGCACTGCAAGAGAAACAGGGCACTCACCTCTCCAGGACCAAAATAAGAGAAAACATTTGTTTGCAAGCCAGTGGCTGATTCTGGCTGTGTTCACTCCTGTATAACCCATGGTGGATCCCAGTCCTGGCCTGCAGAGAGCAGGGGAAAATATTTCAAAATCAACTGTCATACTGCTCATATGAGCATTAAATATCCAAGTGGGGTAAAGCACATGTGGAGTCGCATTTCAGAGCTGACATCCACATTTTCATGCAGTGGCATCAGAAAAAGCACATTGTGCATGACTCGGGGACATTTGTTTCCCATCAGCTGCAGAGGAAATTCTCAGCACTTTAAAGGTGTGAGGGTCCTTCCCATGGGAAAATGGGACAGTGAATCTGGGAGCCAAAAATGAAGCTCTCTTCCTCATTTCCACAGTGACTTTAGTGACAGAGCTTTAACGAAGAGTTTTGACAATACACAACATTGTTGTATGTTGGCTCAGCTTTATGGATGCATTGCCTCTCCTCTGCTAACAAGGAAATAGGGATCATCATTTCAGCTGAAAGACATACAAGTGCAGCAAGACAAAAAATATACAATTTTATGCGAGCATTTTTCAAACCAGGCCCTAAATGTCTTCTTCATAAATCATTTGCTATTATGAAAAGGGTAAGAATGTTTGAATATTTCAGAGTCCTAATGTGGCCTTAAATTGAGATACCCAGATTACAGACACAACCACCCCTACTTGAGCATAGCACTTAAAATGAATAAATGGAGAGAAGGAATTCCACATATTGTAAAAGTTATACAGTGCAAAAGAATTCGTCAAGGAATATGACATCCTGAGCCTTAGACAAGGAAATCCAGGCCAGGCATTAGGGAAAAAGTGAATACATTTCAAAGCCAGGCAGAATTAGCAGGATGATCAATCTGAATAATCCGAAGTGCCTAAACTCAGCCATATTTTCCAAAAAAGTGGAGTAAATGTGATTCTGTTGTGTGATCCAGCACCAAGGTGAGGGATTTGGGTAAGAACACCAAAGTCACCTGCGTGAAAGGGTCCTTGGGGCACCACTTCAGAGAAGATTCAAAAGCAAAGAGATAACTAAAACTGCAGGTCAGCATTTCCAAATCACTGACCATGACTCCTGGGGGGAAGAGCCATGCCAGTGGTGTGCTCTGGCAGGACACTCAGCTCTGTGAATCCCTGTGCACAGGGCAGATGGGCATTAGCGCAAGGAGTGGCCCACCAGAGCTTCTGCTTTCACCACCTAAAAGTTTTTACAACCAGTCCTAGAGTGACTCTTTGCTTTCACCTGGCCAAGATTTACTCCCAAAGTGTGTTTTCCCAATGAAGTTGCAGGGCACACTCATGTTGACACCATCTCCAAGCAACACTCAGACTGTGCCTCATGAGAAGCCCACATGGCAGGTGCTTCAAGATGGGCTGGAGGAAATTTGGGTGCAGGAAGTAGGGCTGCATGGCTTGAAACTCAGGAGTCCAGGAAAGAGCAGCATCCTTCAGCACAAACACAAAGCTTTGTCTGTGAAAAATGGCTTATCAAGAGAACGTGCAACAGGAGAGCATTTGTTATGGTGTCTGTAAGAAGAAAATAAGAAGACCCTTCTATTTGAGTAGAGAAAGATTATTGCTAGCACTTGTATCCTTGTAGAATTGCTTTTCTTAAACATAGGTCCATTCTCTTCCTAAGAGACAACACAAGAAGTTTAGTACAGCATGTGCAACAATATCTTCATTATTAGTAGCTCCTTTTTGCTCAGCTCTCAGAGGTGTGCTGGGACTTAATAGCTAAAACATGTTTATTAGGTCTGAATAAAGCCTTGTGGATCAATCAGAAGTGACACAAAATTCAAAGTATTAGACTAGTGCCATTTCTGACCAGTCCCTCTGAAGGCAGAGTTGCAGTTAATTATATTAAGTAACTTTGGTAGAGTGGTTCTCCACAGGCCTGGAAATGTGTATTCCATTCTTTTGCCTTTTATTAATTGAGTCTATCCACCAGAACAGTGAACCATGTACTTGGGTAAGTTGGACAACATGGGCTTTCACTGCAGGAGGGTTTGCCACCCTGGATATACCCAAGCTGCACACAGAGCATGGATAAGCCAGATGCCAGCCCTTTTCCTCTCACTACCACTTCAGATGTCAATCACATGCAGGCTCCTGATTTATAGCAATTCATGCCATCACTCTTGTGAGCTGGAAGTGAGAATGCCTGCGCGAAGCCCTGGATGCCACCACAGAGTGCAGGACACATGGTGTGAAAGGTGTAGGTGTAGGGCAAGTGGCTGACACCGTCGTCCCCTAACAAGCACAGTTTGCACAAAGAGCAAACTGCACATGGGCTAAGACTGACAAACTGCTGGTCAGAGACGAGCCACAGCCACAGAATTCATCTCTGGGAACAAATCTTTTCAAAGCTCAGGAGCATTTGGGCCTGTTGGAGACAGACAGTCTCACAGAGACGCTGTGGGACACTTTGGTTTCCAGTGCCTGATCCAAATACCTACATGAGCACATGGCACTCCCAGCATCTTCCTCTTCCCCTCCCATTGTCCTGACATGTCCTCATCAACTCACTTCAGTTTGTATCGTGTTTAGAGAAGCTTTGCAAACATTCCTCAGCTTTGCCGGGAATTTATTTCCTCATCCCAGTTTGTCCTGAAGGTGGCCTAGGAAATGACATGTTATTCAAGGTTGCAAGGAACTTCCCTTGGCTCAACATTCCCCTTCCTCACCATGGCATTAGGACAAAAGAGAAAGGGAGAAGTAAATGCCTCCGAGTCTCAGTTACGGGTGAGCAACAGAAGGGTGATTTATTCCTCTGCTGCTGAACCCTCCCTGTGGTGCAGGGACATCCATCTGAGCTCCATCAGAGGCAGTATGCCACCACCATCAGATGCTCCTCACATCTGATACCATGGGAACTGAGTTATGTGATTTCCAAGGTCACATCAAAAGTAATTGGCAAGATCCCACACGGGAATAAGTCCTCTGAGACCCAGAAGTGCTAGGGAGCAAAAGGAAAAACAGGTGAGAAACTCTGCAGAGAGCCTTCCAGACCTGCTAAGATGGGTATTGATGATCATTGGGAGGCTGGTGAGGCTCAGTGCAGACTCTGTGCAGGCACGTCTCCATTGTGCTTCCAGTGCATTCCAGAGCCACCTCAATTCCTGTCAATGTCTGATTATCCCTCCCTTCCCTTCACAGCTAGAGGAAGCATTCAAAATGCCAAGATTTACTTTTGTTTATTCTTTTCTTATCCATCTCTCCCTCTTAGCTAGTAAGTGCTGCACAGCCTCTGTTCTGCCATGTACAGCAGTAGTGTGTGAATAATAAATAACAATGATATGCTTTCAGCCAGAAAATAAACCCCATATGTGTCCTCAAGTATCTCTTTTCTCTTGAAGTATTCATGCAAACATTGGTTCCAGAGACTGTTATAATCCTGTTTACTTGTCAATGCTTGGAGTGAGCATGTAATTACAGTTCCACTGTAAGATACTTAACATGTAATTCAATGGCAAAGAGCTGCCACGTTATTATAGTCTTCTAAGTTTGGATTTATGCCCTGAAATCTAAATTAGTCCCAACAATTTCTGTTCAGAGGAGGATAATTTAATGCAAATATTATGAAGCATACCAAAGAGCAAATTTCATCAACACAAGAAAAAATGCAAGCAAGTAATTTTAAATTTTTTTTTAAGCTTTTTTTGCCACCACAGTTTTCTTGGACTTGAATCTCACTAGATAGGCAAAGGGTTTGTGTTTGAGTATGGTGCAAAAGTGACATTAAAAGTACCAGTGGCAATCAGAAACCTTGGGCATCAGTTCTGTCCTTGAAGACAGACACAAAACTTCTGGGACAAGTCTCTTATGGTGATACCAGAGTGCGACCTTGATGTCAGTCCTGAGCTAAAAGAAAAGGAACTAAAGGAAGTTATAGGCATATCTAGCCTTTGCTCACTCATTCACCCTGGGGTAGCTGTCTCTAGGATCTGTTGTTAAGCTACTGCCTGTCAGACCATCATCATCTAATACACTAATTGGGCCCTGCCTTTAAAATAATCCATCCTCAGCACCACAACACTTCGCACTCCTACGGGCCTGTTCATTCAAGACTCTCAGAGGGCTTTACATGTCCCGACTGCTCAAGCACTACAATGTGCCCAAGAATTTGGTCAGAGGCACAAGAGGGGTAGCTGTGTTTGCCACAAAAATTACACTCTTGCCTATGGTCACAGCCAAGGCTGCTTGAGGAACAGAGGGAGGACTCCAGCTCCTGGCTGCGCTGTCTTTCTGCATGCCCAGCCCCATGTTTTGTTATGAGCCTCAGTTTCCCATTTGTAAAAGGAACTTCAGTCTTTCAGCCTTTCTGAGGGCAGGCTGACACAGCCATAGGACCACTCAAGAGCAAGGGAGTTATCTACAGCTGTGGAATTGCCTGGATCTCCTTCACCACTTTTCAGCAAGGTTGCCCTTCCCAAGCCATTCCCGGGCTGCTGAAGCTCATTTCCAGCCCTTTCAGTACAAAAATAAGCAGTTTTGTTCCAAGGCATAAAGGCCACAGCTAGGCCGGGAGTCCACGGGAGTCATGCAACTGCGGGCAGAAAGTCCCTGAAGCTCAGAGGAAGGAGAGGAGAGGAATGTGGCCCCGGAGCACGTGGGACCCCACACTGCCAGCAAGGCCAGGTGTGCACCACACCAGCAGGGGACCGCGGGCCATGAGCCGGCGCTGACAGCCCGGGGTCCCCAATACATCAGCTCTTGGGGTCTCGCATGCATCTGCTGGAGGGGTTTGAGATGCGCTATGGGGATCATTAAGCAGGTGGGCTGCTGGCTGTCCAGCGTGCCTGCCAGACTCAGGCAAGCTGGAGGGGGTGTGACCCCATGGAAATCATGCAGGCATGTGGATGAATGTGCAATATCCTCACCCGTGCATGCACACGAACACATGGGGAGAGGGAAGAGGTGAGTGTAGTGCTGGCTTGGATGCATTTGCAGAAGCACAAGAAGACCCCAGGAAGAGAGATGAGTGACCAGCAACACAGAAGCCGTCACCTGAGAACCACCATAGACTCCTTGGAAAATGCCTGGCCGTTTAGCTCTGCTCTTAGCAGCTCTCCATTCTTATTTAGGGAGAGCTCGCTGATGGCCCAGGTTCATACAGCAGTTACATTGTGCCATCTTCTGGTTAAAGGCTGAGGACTCCCTCTCCAGGAGTCCCCTCCAGCACACAAGGAAAGATTTTTCTTATGCCTTCAAGAAGTGAGATCTGGAGATGTCGGGGCAACTTGGCTGCTGCGGTGTAACAGCATCACCCGCAGAAGGGAACCACAAGCCCAAGGCAGTTTGTGAGGATCACGGGGGCGTAGGAGCTGCCAAACACAGCCCTGGTCTGCCAAGCCTGATATTCTTGCCTCCAGGAGAAATAACATTTGAGCATATCTCTTCAGTGAGGCACTGAGATACCCTTATATCCATTTGGCTGGCTGTGCACTTATGAACAACCTGTCAGTGATGAGCAAACCTGCAGGAAAGTGAAAAAGAAAGTAGAGTCAGCAGGGTCCTCAGAGACAAAACATGTTCACCTCTCTAGTAAGGAAGATCATAAATATCCATAAATGCATGAGGACACATGTTCAGAGCCGCTGCCAATTACTCATGTGGATCATGAATATGGGGAACTGGATGTTCCCAACCCACTCTTTGCTGCAGAAAAATGGAGATACAAAACTGCAGAGGGATATATGATCTTGAAAAGAGAGCTCTTCGTGGAGAAATAACTGGTCTGAATGTGCAAGCCTAGACTTGATGCAAAAGAATTAACTGACAAATCCTCTTGTTTTTTCAGCAGCACAATTTATAATTTAAGTTTTAAAACATGGCTCCTGAAAGAGGAGTAATTTCCAGCGCTGCCACATCACGCCCAACTCTGACCTCACTTGCACCAACACAGCTCACTCAATTTCAACAGCAGCATTTCTCCACCTACCAGGATCATTTTGCAGAAGTAGGTGTGCAGGATGATGAGTTCAAAAGGAGCTAATTAGGCACATAGTAGACAGACAAATTAGAAACAAAGACTTCACTAAATACTGGTTAAGCAAACACAGCTTCGGGGAAGATCCGTGCTAGGGATTGTCATCAGCAGTACTAGTGTGAGCTGGGTGAATTAGGTGCACAGCAGTCCCCACCAAAAAGCTGGCACATAATGATGTTGCTACAGGAAACAGTATGAAAGGATGAAATCACCTCCTGTTCCAAGAAAGGGAAATAGCCACTACATTTCAGACACTGCAGAGCATGGAACCTGACAGACCTGTGGCTGCAAGCATTTGCCATCCAATAACATTTAATTATTTGGCTGTAATGAGCTCTGCAAATGTGTTTAGTCTCAAAATATCTTTTTATAGTGTTCTGAAATTTTAAGTAAATCAGGATCGTTATGGAAGCAGTCTGATGATGTTACACACAGGTATCAGCCAGTGTCAAGGTACTGTTTTGCTCTTAGCTTAACTGAAGCAGGAGAAGCAGACAGATTTTTACAAGATTTACATGACTTCAGCCTGGTCTGCCCGCTTATAATCTGCCTACACTTCCTAACATGCCGAGTATCTCCTTGCACAAGTCTGTCATCAGGAGGAGATATGGGAACTTGTCCAGATTTTGAAGTAATTCGGTCGGTCTGTGCCCTCAGTGATTTGGCACATGAGCAACGGGGAGCTTGGATTGCACCGTGCTGCAGCCCGGCTGTGCGTGAGGTCTCTGGGCATTGCATGGAGAGCAGGAAAATGCTTTCTGAGGCTGAGCTCACACTTACATCCACATCACCAACAGCAGAAGAAGGATTTGGGATGTGAAGTTGGATGCCTGGTGGGTAGAAATGAGAAATGAAGCACATAACCGTGTCCCAGCAAGGCATGAGCTTTGCTAGTGTCTGACCACTGCTGTTACCCAGTCATCTCCCAAGCATGAGCAAGTCCCTCCCTACCGTTGCATCATTGCTTGAACACATTGGTAGTAAAATATGAAGTACTTTTGCTTCCTGCAAACGTACCAAATACCAGTCCCCCTTATGCATCAGCTTTCAAACCTTGCAGCATTTTTCTTTTGATCATTTCTATGCCTATATTTCTTTGATTGCATAGGCTAAGACTGACTCAAATAGTCCGTATGCGGTCTTTCAGGGCTGTGGGCTTCTGAAGTCATTGTAGATGTACAGTCAATGTAGAATTACATCTAGACTTGTAATTATTTTGTTATTTACTGCAACTTTCAAACTTTCTTTGAACTGTTTTTTTTCCCTGAATCCACTTATGGGTTGTTGTTCGTTCATTGCTGCAACAGTTTTCCTCCTCTCCACTCCAGTTTGGCTCTGTCCTCCTACACTTTTGGCATCACAAGCTGACAGTTAAGGTTTTCTGCCAGGTCCTCAGCACTGTGCATTTTACAGGGTCCCATGGCCTCGCTCCCCCTTCCGAAAGGACTATCCCATTTCATCCCATCTCCATTCACTGCTCTGATTGCAGCTGGAATTTTTGACCCATCCCTCTCTTTGCGCTTTTGCTGCTTGTTACCTGCAGCATTCCATCATTCCACCACGGTGGAGTTCATGCCACCGGATCCTCATCTCTGAGGCCCCCATTCCCGGTGAGTCCCCATTCCCTGTCCCCAAGCATTGCAGATGGTGCACACAGCCCTGGATCTCCCTGGTACCCTCTGGGACCAAGAGAAGGAGCAAGTCCCCAAATGACCAGCCACCGCCCTGGTCTTAAAGACCTGAAATAAGAGTCACCTCTACTGCTGACCTCCTTGGCACCCTGCTGTGCCCAGGGGAGCTCACCAACAGCAACAGCTCTCTGCTCTGGAAAATACAGAGTCTGAGCAAGGGTATTTTTACCCAGTTTCTAGCACAGTGCAATATCAAATACCCTGACGATCCCAAATACGTCACAGGTACACTAGATTCACTCCTTCTACCAAACCATGAAGGCAATTGTACATTATTTTTGGCATGATTTGGTTTTAAAGTGCCCATGTTGTCTCCTGGCCATTGGATACTTTCCTGCCACTTGTTGCACAAACTCCTTCAACAGACTGTGAAGTCTGGACACTTCCCCAAAACAAACAATCTAATTACACAGAAGATGCCAAGACCTGATTTCATAGTCTTCTTAAAGGCAGGTGCCATATTTGTTTGCTGCCAGTCTTTAGACACCTTTGACTGGGAGGTTCACTGACTTAATTCTTTTCTGGCAATTTTTTTCTCACTAGATGTGTGATCCTTTCATGTTGTCCAATTCCCACTGGCATCAGAGAGAATTTTGGCTTATCCAGGGCTAGAGGACACAGTCCTGGATTTTTTTTAGCTCCCCTGGGTGCATTACATCTATTGATTTATGTGAGAAATGGTTACTTTGCCTTGGTGGAGAAACAAAAACACCCAAGTGTGAAAAGACAAGGCGACTGAAGACACAATGGTCATGTCGCTCCTGAAATGTTCGTCTCATTTCAGAAATAACACTCTGCACTCAGACCAAGTGATAAGTGGGGACAGAGATTAAGCCAAAATAAACCTCCTTATCTTAAAAAAAATTCAGCTTCCTAAAGCCAACCTGGATCTGATCTGTGTGAACAACAAGAGAAAGTGCAAGAAAGCTGAGATATTTCTTAAAATAATATTACCATAGGACCCAACAAAATGTAAACTCTGCTCGCAGAACAAAAGTTGTTTGCAATTAGCACTGACACGATGCCCACGAGAGGTCAGATGGAGAGCAGAGCCCTCAGCCTTCTACGTCTTGCACGTTTAATTTGCAAACATAGGCAATGATCCTGTTGGGAGATACCTTGGCTGGACATCAAACACGAAGTGGTTCTCATTGTCTGTGAACTTCCCTTTAAAAGCAACAGGACTCCTCCCAGCACGTAAGGATAGAGGCCTTTGGTTAAAATCTGTGTATTGGACTGAATTCACCAATTCCACTGTGGCAAGAAGGGTGACTCCCAGTATGTGGCACTGGTTAAGGGGCTTCATTACAAGCCATGGCCCCGTGAAAAACTTCTTGAGTTGAATTAAAATTTTTAAAAGTAACTCTTGAGTATATTCTTTTTGAATGACTATAAACCCCGCTTGGACACCAAGTCAAGCCCTCAGGTGGTCTAAAGAGGCATAACACAGAAAACAACAGTTTAGGCTCACTAAAGTCACTGAGTGTATGGCAGGGAAGATGTCCCACACCATACCTTGAAATCATTCCTCCTCACTCCCCTGATCCAACATCATGGATGTCAACCAGAGGGATTTGTGTTCCCTGCACAGTGCAAACCCCTCCAGCATCAGACACAAATGTGTCTGCCCCAATCCTCTTCCCACCTACAGCACAGGGATCAGCGCTGGGCTGGGACATCTCTTCCTGTCTCCTGCCTTGCTAGGAATCGTCACTTAAGATCTACTTTTCTTGCCTGTTGTGCAGATTTCTTTCCTTTCTGCACAAAATATAAATGTAAGAGGGCACACACACACATGTTTAGGTGCTTGTACATCAGTGTGTGTGTACAGGCTACATCTTTCTCTTTTAGTTAACATAACCTGCCAGGAAGAAAAAAAAGGGAAGTAAAAGATGTCATGTCATGAAAATGTTGTTATCCACATGGCACTGCCAGTTAACAAACTGACACCTCCATATGATAAACGAAGGGCTTTGGATGTGCCAAATGGGATGAGAGTCCAGTGCAATCCCACAGGAGCCAAGTCCATCAATGAGCTCAGACCAAGAAAATTCTGTTGCTTTGCCAAGTACTTTGCAGGGAGAGGAGAAAATCTTCTCCTGGGACACTGTTTCCCAGCAGGGCAGAGGTGAAATGGGACTTGAGCGCCCACTAAAGCCCATGTCCAACTTGTATGTGTGCTGGAAGAAGTCCAGCTTCACAATCAAACCATCTATGAGGGGAGGGCACAAATGAAGCAGAGCATCCTCTGGGAAAGGCTGTTTGTCCTTTTTCGCCTGGCAAAGAATCTCTCAGCACAGTTTCAATCATACAACACAGTCAGCAGTAATGTGGACTGAATTGTTGCTCCTCAGGGGTCTGTCTGCCAAGAAAACTGAGGAATGACTCATGTGGTGGCATTTGGAGTGAGGGGAGGGAAGGACCCGGAGGTGACAAATGATTCAAAAGCACAGATGTTGAATTCCATGGGAGGACAGGTCAGTCCCACACACGATGCAGGAAAATGCCTTGCAGCACATCAGGGTGGTGAAGCAGAGCAGTGGGTGGTGGATAAATGCATCCTTCTCCTAAGGCAGAGACAGCATTGCCATGAAGAGGCAAGTGATACACATCTGATCCACCATGAACCAGGATATCCAGAGGGTATGGATGGTTCAAGGCTGAACCAGATCATTGGAAAATAGACTGGTGGCAATCTGAAGTGGGAACTGGACATTTCGGCTGAATTTCTTCCTAAATTACAGGAAAGACTCAGTGGGAACATTCAAGAAATGGGCCAAGATGGGCTTTCCTCAGTCAGAGGCGGAAAATTCATTAGACCCACGTCATGTTGGCTCCACTGTGACCCATGCAATATCTGTGTTGGAGAGAACCAGATATGCTCCAATGATATTTCTGGGAGATGCACTCGATAAGCCCTTGAAAGCAGGCTGCACAGGAGGGAAATACATCCCCTTTGCTTCCAGAAACATTTGCTTTACATCCATTACTTTACCCATAACAACCTCCCCCGCCCCATTTACAGAGCCCAAGTGACCCATCTTTTGCACTTCTTGCTGCTTTTACAAATCACATGTAAAAAACCTGGTTACTCCTTTCATATCCACTGTTCAAAGGAGAGAGTCAAGCAAGGGAATATGGAAAACTGTTATAAAACCAGTTATAAAACTAGCGGCTCCTTGTTACATCCCCGTCCCTCTGCTTTCTTGCATATCTTTGTCCATTAAAGTCCCTCCTTGCTTTCATGCCATCCTCCTCCAACCCAGGCTGGGCATCTCACAGGAGGCAATGACACCTTGGGGGCCAGGAAGGGCCATGTCAATTTTACAGAAAAATGGGCAAGTTCTGAAGAAATCATTCCCAAAGAGGCAGTTTTGCCTTGAAACTAACACAGAATACATGGCTGTGCTTATGGGACACCTGACACTGCCAAAAGAGATTGGAGTGGGAAAATAAACCACCCCCTACCCCTCGGCTTGCTGCCAGCACCAAGTGTGTCCAACGGCTACACTGGAGAGACCCCACCAGCGATGGAATACTGGGTCAGGCTGCAGCTCTCTCGTTGCTGCTGGGCACCAGGAAAATCTAGAGGGGCATGTTCCAGGGCTGAGCAGCAGCCAAGCACAGCCCCTCCTGGGCGCAGGGCTGGGTTGCAGAGGTTGGGGCTGGCTCCTAGAGTCACTAAAGCACGGATGGAGTTTGCTTTTGGCAGGGGCTGGAGGGGTTGCTGCGCCGTGGCGTCACAGCCAGCTGCTGAGACAGTGTCTGGGCCCAGGCACTGATTAGAAGTTATCCCAGACGGAGCAGGGTGAGGGCAGGGGGGGAGAGTGAGTGATGGATTAACCCGTTTTGAGTCACACTCTTTATGAAGAGCGGGTTACTTTCTGCTCCAACACTGAGTTACGCTAACAGGCATTGCTGAAACGGGGGCTGAGCGAGATTTATTTATCTTGAATCCCTTTAAACATTTCAACACCCCATGGCTGTGCACCCAGCAAGCCTGTGAAACCACATGCCTCACAGTTCCTACCCTCTCCCTCCTGTTCCCTCCTGGCTGTTTCATTCCCTCCTTGCTGCAAGCCAGATTCCTTGTTAAAATTAAAACTTAAGGCACAGGAGGCACGCACTTGGCTTTCCCCTGTGCCCACCTGGTAGGGCCTGGTCCTGCCTGGGGATGGTGGGGCCTCTCATCAGCACATAATCACTGCTAGAAGACCCCATGGCCTCTTCTTTTCTTTAAAGTCCAAGGCAATATGGATACTGGGGAGCAGCACAGCACGGGACACCTCTTTGAAATGGTGTTAACTTTGGAGTGCCTCACGCTGCACACAGGGTGTGTCTTGGGAAGAGCTCCTACATCTGCAACCCATCACCCACAGACCTGGCCAAGGAGCTGAGGCTATACAGCCCATTTTTGCTGTCCTCTGACTAATGAAACACAGTGGGAATGGTTTATGGGCTGGCACTGAATGGCACAGGAGCTCCAGCACCCTTGTTTCCATTCAGCACCTTTGTTTGGAGGATGCAGTGGAACCTTTTGGACTCCCTGTGGGAACAGGGACCTGTTAGTTATGCATAAATTGCTGCACCACTTCAGTGAGTTGCAAAAATGGAAAAGGACAGCAGCTTTTTAAAAGATTTCTTTGCAAAATGAGCAACCAAAGCACACAGATTTGTCCTACTCTTGCACTACTGCACTAATTCTTCTTGCTTTGAACCTGAATTGAAGGGCTTGAGGTTCAGCCCTACTAATCTGCCCTCTATTCAAAAAACATCTTCCCCCCACCTCCAAAAACATGACATTCACTACCCACCAGGGCAAGAATTCCTTGGCAGCACAGGGCAACATTTCAGGCTCCTTCTTCCCAAGCATCCTCAGTACCTTCACACTCTCTTGCCACACCAGCTGGTAAATTCTGTGCCTTGCTATCTTGTTGTTTCTACCATTTCAATTTTCTAACACCATTTAGAACAATTTCATCCAAAGATCTCAAAGTGCTTTACAAGGTTTAGTTAATTAAGCCACTGAAGTATTATTACATCTCTCTTATGGAGGACAAAGCCAAGCAAAGATGTTAAATGACTTGCCAAACGTAATATGAGTCAGTAGCTAAGTTGGGAAAAGAACCCAGGAGTCCTGACTCTTAACCCATGGCTGTAAACCATTTTTCTCTATAAAACAGAAATTAGGCAAGCGGAAGGGTGGCAGCACAGCTTTTCCTTTTATTCAAGCTGCCTTACAATTAGGACAGCAATAAAAATATGGATTCTTAATCTTGAAACCTGGAACATTTATTTGAAATGGACTGTGTGGACATTTTGGGGCACTTGCTTTTGAAGTTCTCACATTGTGGTCACATTTGAAGAAGCTATTGTGATAGCAGGAGTTATGGGCTTGTTGCAGGAAGGAGTGCTGTGTTATCTGGGAAGTGTGCACAGATCACTGAAACATCACTTCAAAACAGTCTGACAAATTTATAACATATTCCTGCTAACTGAAGGCATAAAATCCACCAGAACAAGTTACTGTTTGTTCTCCCTGTTACTAAAGAGGAAAAGAAGGGAACATAAAGGTGAATTCTCTTGCAAAAAAGGACTCCTCTTCCTCCACCCAGCCCAGCCAGAGGAACTGCTCCAACTCTAAAGATAAACACAGCGATAGCAAGGGTATTTCCACAAGGAGGCCAAAGAATTTGAAAGAGGAAGGAGTAACTGGGACCCCAATGAGCCATTTGCCTGTATCCTGCTGTCCATAAGTTTTATAAATTATGGGAGAAAAAATGCTGTGTGTAACTGAAAGCTGCCCCTAGGCACCAATAATTTGTCTGACCTGCATTTAGACGACCAATCCGCTCAGCTCTAACTACCCTTGGCAGCCTCGTGCCGGTCGTATTTTTACATGGATGAACTGTTCTTCAACAATTTCCTCCAGTGTGCTCGCAGCACAAACAGGCTTTTCTTTGCAAGCAGGTATGTGTGCCTTCTTTTTCCAGTTATTTCTTTTCTCACACACGTGATTCATGTGGCCATTTGAGAAGAAAAAACACCCAGCCCCCGCACTCTTTCCTACTAACAGTGCTGCTACAAGCCCTGCTGCAGTTTTATGGGACAGGGATGGAGGTTTGCTTAGGTTTGGACTCCCCTGGTTTAGGAGGCAACAGCATCCCTTTTTTCTTCCATTTCTCCATGTCCTACTTCTATCTTTCTCTAACATTTGCCTGCAGTATCATGGTTTATTACTCAAGAAACTTACAATTCCTTGGGTCTATGGGACTGAAGGTGTGGTGGGAAAAGCATAAAAGAAAGAAAGCAGATGGCAAGGGCACTGTCAGATACATATAGATATAGAAATAATATATATATTTGCTCTTTCTGTGAAGGAATCCATCATAAGCACCGAATGCCCCATGACCTCAGGGTGTAAGTGCAGGATTTAGGGCCTTGTAGGAACGTGCCCTTGCTCTTTATTTAACGCCAAGTAGGATTGTGCCTGTATGAAACCAACACATCCAGTGGTTTCCCGCAGACATTTTGATGATGGATTGCTGGCATCACTTGTTTTCTTTTGAAGGCAATTCATTTATCAGAGACAATTACTCAACTGATAAGTTCAGTGTGTTCAGCTGTTCGTGGCTACACAGCAGCTACAGGCCAATAAATATGAGCTGCAATTAGCTTGATTAATGATTTCAGATCACTAAACTGCAGCTTTGTTTAAGATAAGGCTCTAGGAAGCTTTTCTGCTGAATCTGGCAAGTTTATGGGCATTGGTGACACTACCTTCATTGTAAGCTGCCCAAGCCCAGCAGCTCCTTCAGTCTGACTCTGTGACAAAGAGAGTTCCAGTCTTCAGGACCTCTGAAGAGCTCAGCAGGTGTTTGGTGGGGGAAGTACAGAGACAGAGAACCCCCTCCCGTCTGCCACATTGCAAAGTGCTAAGGAAATTGTTTCCAAATGTCCCTTAATTTAGAAGTTTACTCCCTCCCCCACCCCGCCCCGGCCTCCTGTTTTACTCCTCTGGGCTGCTGACCTTCACCTCTTCTGCCATCCTTCAGCCGTCTTGGTGCCGAGCCAGCCGTGAGTGTCTTGGAGCACGGAGCAAGGGAAGCAGAGCAGCGCAGAGCAGGTTTGAGAAGCACTACAACTGCTTTAACATCTTGGCTGCCACCAGCAGTGCTACGGTGGGACTTGCAGAGCACAGAGTGTGCTGGCAGCAATCCCTCCAGGTGGGATGGCATTTGCCTTTCATTCATTTTCAGGCTGTAAAGAACACGAGTGTGAATGCGTGTGTGCAGATACGTGTACCTGCATGCTCTTCCCTCGCTGCCCTCTGCTGAAGGAATCAACGTCACTGATTCTTGTGCCACAAGCCCAGACTGGTAAGGATTGTGCTTGGCGAGCAGCAGTTTCAGAATTGCAGCCTCTGCTAAGCTCCAAGTTCAGGCTCCCAGCCATGAAATGAGCTGGGGTTCACCCCCCTCTACCCAGCATGTTTTACACAGAACCAGTCCCACCTCTCACTCCTCCCAACGAAGGCATTTCCAGGCTGAGGAACTTCTGGGCAGAAACCTGTGGAGATTTGATTTCAGTGGTCTGGGAAATGATGCAATTGACATTTCACTTTGGATGGACATCAGGTAAAATTCAAACCTGTAGACATTCCAGTTATAATGTAAGCACTTGCCTCAACCTGCTCACTCAGGAGCTGGAAGTGGGGTGTCCTCCCTGAATTCAGAGGAGAAAAACAAACCATTTGGTGCTAGTAGGAATCTGCTGTTTCTGGGCTCAGGGTAACACCAGGGACAGGGACACAGCTGCAGTCCCAGTCCTTTCCTTTCTCCAGTTTAGGTGCTAAATTATCTCTGCGGCTGTTTCCTCCCAAGCTGAGAGTCTCAGGTCTCTTTCCAAGGAAGAAATGTTGGGAGAAGACACCCACCACTAGAGCAAGGATCCTGCAGCTGGAGTGTTTGCTTGTGCAGTGCAAGATTTTGGGTTCAGTTCCCACATCAGGATGGGGAAAAACAGTGCAACAACCACTGCATTTCACCTCCCCATCTTCAATCTGTATCTCTACGTGGGCACAAAGAGCAAGAAGGAGCAGCCACAGCCACGAGGAGGAGGAGGAGAAATCTTTCTTGCTCATTCCACTTCCAGGGCCCTTCATGCATTTCACACGACACTTCAGAGGGAAATACGCTGCAGCTGTTAATTTAATGCCCCTCTCATTTCTTGATTTTACCCTGAGAATCCGTTTAAAACATGGCATAAATATTTGGAAGTCAATACCTTTCCCCGGGATGTTTTCTCACAAATAACAGGTAACTGGTATATTTTATTAGCTCAGTTGGAATTGCTGTCTTCCATACCAGCAATCCATTTTTCAGCCACAGCCAAACACTGAACACAAACATCTTTACCAGATGTCCCCAGAGGCTGAATAAAGGAAGAAAACCAAAACAAACCCATCCCAAACTGTAGGCACACAGGTCTGTGTACTCAGGGACGTGGATGTTCTCATCTTTCAGACAAGCCTGAAGCCAGGAAGGCTTTAATGAAGCCTCCTGGAGGAGCCTGAGTCCTGGGAACCATCCACTCACCTGCTGACCTGAAGGGCTGAGCAAGTAGAACAGGAAAGCAGGAGAACAAGAAAGCACTAATTGTTGATCCAGAGATCTGATAGAGCCCATGCAATCATCTGACCTTTTATTACAGAGAGAAAGGAGATTTTGGTGTGATTTTTTGTAACCCATGGCTGCTTGATTACATCATGAAAAGGAAATATGCCTATCAGAAATGCCACCTATAGCTTGGGGAGTGGTTCAGATGAAATCTCATGGTTGTTCAGGCCTCTGGGTTTTCCTTACTGGAGGGGATTTATCTGCTGAACGTAAACTGGAAAACAGCTGTATTCCAGTAAGAACCTGATGATGTGATTAAAACTGTAGGATTGCCATGAAAATGCCCCAGAAATGGGATAAGAAATCCTGAAAAGGTTTGAGACTCATAAAGCCTTAACCCAGCATTTCATCCTCTTCTCAAGGCTGCTTGTCTTTTGATTTCAAAATTTCCCACCTTTTCCTTGGGGTGATGCTGGCACATTGATACCCGGGGAACCCAGAAGCATGCTAAGAGTTGGAAAAAAAGCATATTTATGTTTTCTACAGACTTCAAAAAGAAAGTTTGTGTCTCACTCTAGGTTCCTATGGATTCATGGCCTTGGAATTAATTTGCTAAAACCTCACATTCTTCTCCTCCAGGAAACCATCAGCAAACTGCTTGAAGCCAGTCAAATCTTCAGAGGAGCTGCCAGCAGCAAACAAGGTGGAGACGATGTACAGGTTTAGATCCCACAGAAAATCTGCTAGTCCTGTGTTGTAGCAGAGACCAAATCCAGTATTACTACAATATCACAGGGAAAAACAGCAAAGGAACACAGGTTACATTGAAGGAATATAAGAGCAATGTTATCATGACATCAGTTTTTCAGGGTCCTACACTAGTGACATTTTAGGGGAATTATTTCTAACATCCACTGTGACAAATGTGCTCAGAAAGTGGCCAAGAGGTGAACGAAGCCAAATCAATATAAATGACACATGGCCAAATCCTGGGCTTGGTTACACCAGAGTGATTTCCAGCTGATCAGCGTTGCTCTCCCTGGCTTCAGACCTGCAAAGCTAAAGGTGGTCCCTTCATCTGCACACAAACAACATCTGAAGCAAGAAGAAGATGGACCAAGTGGGAGGATGAGGCAAAAAGAGAAGGAAGGCTTCACCAAGATGAAAGACAGGACATGGTGACAATCTGGAAAAGACAATTTCTGAGCCAATTTCCACAGCCTGGTTTCTACAAAAACACAGTTCTGGCACGTGCACTATACTCCATCCCTTGCCAGCCCAGCCAGGATTTTAGCAGGATGATGACAACAATCTCCTCTGAGAAGAGTTATGCCAACATGTACCTCACTGGCTGGAGCATGATCAGGATCCAGATGAAATTGCAAAGGTGACATGATGAGGTACCAAATCAGGTCACTGAGGAGGTCTCAGCCCATCGTGGAGAAGGGGAAGGCTATGGCCTGAGCCCAGGTCATGTTCTCCATGCAACCCACACCAAACCCACCAACCCCAGTGGCAGAGAGGATGGTTTGGCTCAGCATGGAGGGGAACATGGTGGAACAAGAGCAGGGAAGACCCATCTGGCCATGGGCTGCACCATGCCCACACAGAGAGGAAAAGTCAGCAGAATGGACAGGGAAAGGAAGAATCCACCAGAAGTTCTCCCTGAGGAATGCTCTCCTAAAGGAAAGGCTGAAGGATTGTTAAGGGAGAGATGAGGTTTTGCTGTTTTGATGTAGACTCAGGGAGAGGCCAGACCCAGGAATGTGAAGGTCTAGCCTGTGATTTGGGTTTGAAGAACAGAGCATGACAGCTTCAGTCCAGCTCTCCCACTTTTTTATGAACCTCCTTTAAGCACCGAAAGGCCTCAATGAGTCTCCCTTGAGCCTTCTCTTCTCCAGACTGGACACCCTCAGCTCTCCCAGCCTGTCTCCATAAGGGAGGCGTTCCAGCCCTCTCTGCATCTTCATGGCCTCCTCTGGACTTCCTCCAACAGGTCCATGTCCTTCTTATTTTGGGGACCCCAGTAGTCCAAGTACTCCCCAGTACTGTGGGGTCTCACAAGGAAACGATGGGTGGAATCACCTCCCTCGACCTGCTGGCTGCACTTCTTTTGATGCAGCCTAGGCTGCATTTGCCTTTCTGGGCCGCATTTCAACAACCAACGGGGAAGCACACAACAGGGGGATAACAAATGGCCACAACTATTTTTTACCAAGCAAGCAAGAGCAGGAGTGGGAGCCTCCCAGCCCCTACGCTGGTCGGGGGGGGTTTATTTAATCTATCCCACTCTGCCGACCCCCAGATCATTTCCTCCTCCAACAGCTGCAGCCATGGAGGACAGCAGAGCACGGAGACACACAGCTGTCCCTTCCGATCGCCACACACCCCTGTCAAGGCTTGCTGGATCCGGCTCTGGGACCAGCTCTCCTCAAACTCCAGTCCTTTTGAGCTGTTCAGGACAATTTGCAAATTTTGGGGTTTTTTCTTGCCTCAACCACATCAGTTTGGAGAAAAAGAGATGCAGCCGCTCCTTGCGAACTTTGCCTGTTTCACAGCTTTCAGCTAGCAAAGTCGCAGGGTGACGGGAGAAATACACATCATTTCTGAAGTATTTTTTGCATTTTAAATATTTCACATAAATATATTTCTCCCTAGCCAGCACACCAGGTCTGTGAGATGGTTCCAGCACAAGCTGCTCTTGATCTATACCCACAGCATGTGAACAGGAATGATAGTTTTAGCATAATTCAGCTGTCATGAAGTTCTTAGAGCAGTTTGTTAAATTTCTAGAGTAAGGCTTAAAGTCCTGCCTGAGGGGAAGGGTTTGGGCTATTTGCCTTAGTTTTCTGTGTTTTGGAGGAAAGGGGGTTGTTTCTGCCAGTCAGCTGAAGGGGATTTTGTAACAGGAGGCCTCACGGTGGTGAATGTCACTTCTCACAGGGAGGGCTTTTTCCATAGCAAGATTTGCACAGTTGGAATCTGAATGGAATAAACCTACAGACTGACCAAACACAAATGAGCTTTTTCAAAGGTCTGTGTCAGATTTGTAAACGCTGGTCCACAAAGACCTGGCTGCAGTCATGAGGACAAAGGCTTTAAAAGAAGACTCATCCTCAAACTGGGTTGAATTCTCCAGTACAAAGGGGACCAGAACAAGGGCACTAACTGCATTTCTCCTTTATTTTTTGTCCTGTTTAACTTGACCTTACCCATAGCATAGTTTCCCGGCCTGGCTTGATATAAATGACAACTTTATAAAGTTGAACTGGTCTTTTTCTAACATGGAATTTTTTTTTTTGGATACAAAATGTTCAGTATTAGACATAATCACTTTTTGGCATGCTATCTAAATAGGCATTTTCTTAGATTGATTGGCTCTGTGTAAGGACCTAAAAGGAATAAGGTTCTACTATTCACTGTTGTCAAAGCAATACCCCAGACTCCTCATCAAATCTGCTGCTGCAAAATAGGAAAAAAATAATAACCCTGCTATAATTACCTTGCCTGGAGCCACTGCTTGACACCACAAAACGGAGTTTTTCTATGCTGTGTAGGGACTCGACTGATACATTTTTCCCTAATTCATAGTCACTTTCTCAATGGCCCAGCACTGCCTCCCAAGGGGCATCACAAGCTGCTCAGGTTACAGGGGTTAGATCTCAATGTCACTAGAGAAAGAGCACAACTTTCTCAATACACACAGCCTAGAGATGCAGGAATGCTGAACTGGAGAACTACAAACTGCCCAGAATGCAGCCACATCCACACCAATGGTCCTCACAGCAAATTTAAATAATCTCATATTCTGGCCACTGAATTTGGGAAAAAATCAGTGTCACTGTTCAGCTAGTTTGTACTTGCTGTAACAATTAACAGACCTGTTGATGCAGTCAGTTCTATCCTGACAAATTTAAGGCTGATGCTTTGAGATTTGGGCAGGAGGTTTGACTAGATGATCTAGCTGGGGGACTGGAACTAGATGACCTTTGAGGTCCCTTCCAACCCAAACCATTCTATCATTCTCTCTCCAGAGATCCCCTCTCCCAGCCCCTGTTTCTCAAAGGTTGTGTGCAGGTCTGTTTCCTTTGCCGCCAGTAGGACTTCAGCCTTTCACTTACGAATAAAAAAATCTCCCTAGAAGGGATCATTGGACTCAGGGGAAAAAACCAAACCCACTTTCACACTACTGTTTACCTGGTTTTGCATATTAAAAGAAATAAAACTACTCATTGTCCTAATTGCACATACTCCTGATTTATACACTATATTTTGGTCAAAGGTGTATATAGTCTTAAGATCTCACTCGAACAACATGCTGTCCATGCAAACAGCCTGGAGCATTTCAAGGAAAAGCAAGCATTGAGAAACAAGATTTTTTCAGAGATTAGTGAAGTATTCCATTTGCATTTTCATAGAGGAACAAAGTCTAATTTATCTTTGTATGTAAAAAAATATTTGGGGTCAAGAGATCAATGTCTGGATCTATTACAAATTTCTTTTTTTTTGAAGACCATGACAATAAATGAAGTGACTTGCCATGCTGCTCCATTCTTTCCCAGTTCTCCAAGAGATAAAGTGTTTCTAAATTAGATTATTAATTATCAAGCCACCAGACCAGCCTCACAGCAACTGCATAAAACCAGCTTTACCAGTTGTATCTATAGCAGTGTCACTTCCAGGAAGAGTCCAGGAAAACAGATTTTGCACATGACCCTGCTGAACAGCAACATTCAACTGCTTTTCCTCACCTCTTCAACTCCTCTTTGCAAACAGAAGCTGTTCCGTTTATTTCTGATCAGCCTCATATGTGTTGTCCCCATTTCACACTCAAGCCATTCTGTGAAGATGGCATTTAAGATCAAGGGAGCAGCAGAGCCCCCATGAGCAACAGCTTATCTAAGCCTTGGGCCTGCGGGCCTGTCCAAAAGAAAAATTGGAATGAGAAAAAAATATTTTGGAAGGCTTTCACAGCAGTATGTCTCTGAAAAAGTTCCCATTCACTAAAGCCGCTCTTTGTCCGCAGGATGTGGGAGCAGTGGAGGACTCAGGTGGGCATCAGCACTGCAGGACATCTTCCCCAAACTGTTACAAAACTCCCCAAAAATACTTTGTGCTGTTTTCAAGGCAGGGCATTTCCAAAGTACTGCTACCCCACACCATGGAAGGATATGGGGTAAGTGAAATTTTGGATTTTAATCTCAACCTAAGTATTACTGCAGCTTTTCATCAGGGAAGAATATTTAGTAATTGATCAAAACCACTTCTTATTCTCATTGCCAACAGGAGGTAACACGCAGGGAGGAAACAAGGACCCTCATTACTCTATTACAGCCCTCACGCTGCTGGCTTGGATACTTGCAGGGAAGCTGAAAATGTCCTTACAAGCCCTGGCACTGCTCTGCAGTTTGGCTATTGGGACCAGGAGAAGAAAAGGAATGTGGGTGAATGACCATGAAACTTATCGTGCAATCAGAACTTGGTGTTCCTACCCTTTTCCAAAGAGGGAGAGGGGAGCCAGCCAGGAAACAGAGCGAGACATAAAAAACACACAAACCAAATTTGATTAACTGAAGAGAAGGAAAACCAGCAAGTCTCACTTTGAGGGTTTTATGTCAATGCACAAAAACACATTTGTATTTAGGTTTCCAGACCTAAAGTAGTTGGGGGAAGGAAGAGGGGGCTCTTTTCATTAAAAATATTTATTGAAGTTTTATTTTAAAGAAGTTCTAGTGCTCTTCAAAAGACAGTTCTGACAGTGTGGTCTCCAGGTGGAGAGGAAACCACATTATTGGCATGATGGGGATGGAGGAACAGAGGGCACTGAATGTTCATAGAACACTGCAAGAACACCTTTGCAGGGGAACGGGTCTGTAATGCACATGTATGACTTTTTTGGACACCATAGCACCGAAGCAAGATGAACCCATGTGCATCAAAGAGTGAAGAGCTGTAAAGTCAGCCCTGCTTGTATCCAGAGCACTGAGATGCCCTTGGTCACCTCTTGGATGAGGACTGGAAGGGACACTGAGCAAGTTCACAGATGATACAGAACTGGGAGGAGCTGCTGACTCCCTCGAAGGCAGGAAGGCCCCGCAGAGAGACCTCCACGAATGAGGGGGCTGGGCAGTCACCAACCATGTGGAGTTCAACAAGGGAAAGTGCCGGATTCTGCACCTGGGCTGGGGCAGCCCTGGATGTACAGACAGACTGGGAAGGAGAGGCTGGAGAGCAGCCCCACGGAAAGGGACCTGGGGGTGCTGGTCGATGGAAAGTTGGATCTGAGTCAGCAGAGCCCTGGCAGCCAGGAGGGACATCCCTGTCCTGGGGGCATCAGGCCCAGCACCGCCAGCCGGGCAAGGGAGGGACTGTCCCGCTCTGCTCTGGGCTGGGGCGGCCTCACCTCGAGTCCTCGGGATAACTTTAGGCACCACAATATAAGAAAGACATTAAATTATTAGAGAGTGCCCAAAGGAGGCCACAGGGATGGTGAAGGGCCTTGAGGGGAAGCCGTGTGAGGAGTGGCTGAGGGCACTTGGTCTGTTCAGCCTGGAGGAGACTGAGGGGAGACCTCACTGCAGTTACAACTTCCTCATGAGGGGAAGAGGAGGGGCAGACACTGATCTCTGCTCTGTAGTTGTGTCAGGGGAGGTTTAGGTCAGATAATAGAAAAATGTTCTTCCCCCAGAGGGAGGTTGGGCACTGGAACAGGCACCCCAGGGCAGTGGTCACAGCACCAGCCTGACAGAGCTCAAGAAGTGTTTGTAGAGTGCTCTCAGGCACAGCGTGTGACTCTGAGGGATGGTGCTGTGCAGGGCCAGGAGTTGGACTTGATGATCCTTGTGAATCCCTTCCAACTCAGCTTATTCTGTGATTCTGTAAATGAGTGTTCATGGAGTGATCCACATCACTCAGACTTGCAAGGTGGTAAGGCCACAGCCTACACTTATTCTTCTGGTTGTCAGGAGGGCACAACCAAGAAGCACCAGCCTCATAAGTGCTTCCTTGTGGATGTACAACACCCCTCGTGCTATGAAGTCAGGCATCCCCCGCACAACTGAAAATGGCCTTTGTTCCTCTGTGAAGGAGCACATGTTCCCCCTGAGCAATCCACAGCCTTGCTGAAAATTCATATCACCATTCCCATGGTTGTTGCACATGGTCTCCCAAACTGTATCCCAGGCAAAACACACATTGGGCCAGACCCATGCCCTCTCCATCCTATGCCCAGACCATGGTCCCAGCAGTAGGCCTGACCTTTGGATGAGAAAGCGAGGGTCCTGCTTGCACCACACTTTTCAAAGAGCACATTAACCCTGATTGTCTTGGCTAACTCTCTGGAATTTCCTTCCTTGCCCCGGAGACAGAGTATTCTGTGGAAATGAAAATTAATACTTACAGGCGACTAGAGTTTGGGTGTGTTTTCAATTATATATTGAAAAAAAAAAAAAAGAGAGAGTGGAAATTCAGTGGCTGTTACAAATAAGCCCATTTTAATTGTAAATTTATTTAGCAGGAGGTGGAATTAATCACCTAAAAGAGAAGGGGGGAGAGCCCCAACGCTGCACACAAAGCAAGGAAAGTGCGAATCACACAGTTGGCATGAGATCCCATTTCATTTTTGTTAAGTGCAGGGGTTTTAAGTCCCTGAATATCTCACTGTTCTTTCCCTCCTGTTCTCCAGAGGGAGAACAAATGCAAATGGTGTCGTGTTAGAAGGGGCTAAAAGGGCACCCTGTAATAATCCAGTGCGTGAAACCCCATGGATTCATCAAGGAGGGAAGGTGTAACAGCCATCAGGAAGCCTGCAACAGCCTCTGTGTACACATAACACCTCCAAAGGAATTTTCTGCAGCTATTCAAGAACAGACCCAGGTCTATTCACCCCAGTTTCACCCCATAGCTTGCACACGCCTAGGCAGCACTCAGAGGAGCACAAGAGAGGGCTGGACACACCAAAATAAACCCAGCCAGATGAAAAATCGGCTCTGTTGTTTCTCCCCTGGTGCTGGTGTTGGGTTTGACAGTTTTCCACAGTGTGTACCCCACAGCACAGCGTAGCAGGAGCACGAACAAGCCTCCAGCAGCAGCCAGTCACTTTATAACTCTTCCCCACACCACACTGACATCTTTTCCACACCAAGCAAGGACAGGAGAAGCCAGGCAAGACTCTGGCACCCACAATTCTCCAGCAAGCTCATAGGCTGCCTCCAAAGCAGCCAAGTCCCAACAGATGTGGCCACAGCACAGCAGGCTGCAGGCAGGATGAAGATCCCATTTGTGGAGTGGAGGCTGAAGTGTGGGTCAGCTCCAACATGTTTTCCATACACATTTTCCTTGGAGGCTGTGAATTAATTCAACTTGGGCAATCTTGCTGTCCTTTCAGATTCCTGCTCCACTAACATTCAAGCTTGAGCTGTGCAAATAGAGGAAATATATTCCATGTTTCCAGCCAGTGCTTGTCACATCAGTGAGCACTGAAACCTTCTACTGTCAATGGATTTGTTCAGCTCCTCCTTGGACCTGCTGATCCTATCTCCACGACTGCCTGCAGCAGCAGCTCCCTTGACAGGCTGACAGTGCTCTTCCTAATGCACCCGTAATGCACCATTGGCCTTCTTGCCCCCCAGGGCACTGCTGGCTCATGGAGAGCTTGTTGTCCACTGGGACCCCCAGGTCCTTCTCTGCACAGCTGATTTCCAGCAGGTCAGTCCCCAGCCTGTACTGGGCTGGGGTTATTCTTCCCCAGGTGCAGGACCCTCCGTTTGCCTCTGTTGAACTTCAAACAGTTCAGCTTATCCATTACAAAGAAGCTTTTTAAAGTTTGAATCACACTCTACAGCCAGTACCCTCCTCGTCTCCAAGTGTTGCTTACAATATTGCCATTTTCTGCAATGACTCAATCCAGAGATACGAGTTTCTGACCAAGAGGGATCATCAGGCCACTTAGTCACCTCCAGTGAGCAATCTGCATATGACACTTAACTCCCCTATTTTTTTTTAATTATTATTATTGCCAACTGGCTCTGTGTAATGCACTGAGAAGAGTGTGTTGCACAAGTTTCTGTAGGAACCCAATTTTGAAACTGCTACATGCAAGAACAGATATCAGCTGTGACTGTGAGGAAAACCATGGATCTCATCCCAGTGACCACAGCTCACACGTAGAGTACGAGCCATCAGTCAGTTTGACTCTTGAAAAACACACACATCTCTCAGTTACAGGGTTTATCCTACAATGGCAAAAATAAATCTCTTTTCAGTGCACAAGTAAGACTTGTACACTGTCTTGACTTGACTGAAGAGAATCATTAATCCATCAGTTTGGCCATCAAGCCAAAAACATTTTGTTTGTGTGGGTTGAAGCGGTAATTTTGTACAGCTTTCCTTAGATTTGAGCAAGATATCAATCCCCCAAAATGAGGCATGGAAAGCCTCACACAAAAGCACTCATTTAGTTTTCAAAACTGCACAACCGATTTTCTAGGCCACTTTCTAGGAAACTCTCTGTGAACCATGAAGCATTTCTCAAGGGGAAAGAGGTAATCAGAGGGTTTGTGATGCTGAGGAAAAGCTCCTACTTCCCCAGATTTGCTGCAGAGTCTGTTAGCTCACAGCCCATCAAGAACTAGTTTTTCTGACACCCTCCACACCAGGGAAATGTCATATTCCTCACTGCACAAGACACAGGCTTTAGACCCCCAAAGGGCACCCAAACAAAACAAGATCACCAACACACAATCCTTGGGTAGCACCCTCACTCTTGGGCATGAATGCCCCACCACAGGAGAGGAGGTAGAAGCCTGCAAGGGAGATGGGCAGCAAAGAAAGAAAAAAATATGGGAAAAGCAACAATTACAATTAAGCTGTGCAGCTGCCAAAAAGGCTGAGGGACAGAAGGTGATGTGTGCTACAGAATGAGAGGCTGCAGCACTGCAGAATGGTAAGAGGTCCCTGCACCATGAAGGCACAGGCTGCATTCAAAGATTAAACTTGGTGCTCTCCCTAGGACTCCAGCAGCCTGATACTTCCACTAAGAACTCACTTTCTGATGGAAATAAGCAAGATTTCAAGCATCCAGCTACAGGAAGTTGTCTTGATGGACAGTATACCCAGGGAAGGTGTGAGATCACAGCCCCTGAAGTGTTCAAAGTGTTCAAAAAACACATAGATGTGTTATGTAGAGACATAGTTTCATGGTGGACCTTGCAGTGTTAGGTTAATCGAGTGATTGGACTCAGTGATCTTAGAGGTCTTTTACAACCTTAATGATCTCATGATTCTATATATACATGCACCATATGTACAGATTATAGAGCTGGTTGATTGATAACTCTCATATTGATAGAAACATTCAGACTGATGGACACAATCTGTAAAGTTCAAATTTTTTACTTACTTGGCTTAAACATGAGATCTGTGAAAAAACCCCAAAAAACAAGCTCATGATTTTTGAGGGATGGACAAGCAATTTCTGAATGTGGAGTCTGGCCACACTATCACAAGACAAGTGGTGGGCTTCCTCTCTCCGTTTAAAATCAGTTAATACTATACCAAATGCTTACTGTTCTCCAGGGAAGGAAGTGGCCAATCCTGCAGGCTGTTTGCAAGCAGAGGATAACCAGTTCCTAAAAATTATAAGGAATTGCAGAACTTAGGAGCATTTGCAGGATCTTCCTCCCAGTGCCAACATTTGCTGTAGGCTATTTATTTCAGGGTAACCTCATTACTTCTGTGCAGTTACCACCCCTGTGCTGGCTGACACACCCATGAGTCTACCAAGCATTAGAGATGTTCATGAAACTTTCCTGCCCACATCCCCTTTATCCCTTCACCCTCTCCATGCAGCCCCAGTTCAAAGCCAGCGTGGCCGCAAACGAGCTTGATTTCAAAGTACTGGCAGTGATGCAACAGTGATTGCATTTGCCCAGTCAAACCAGGTAAGAATGATTCCATACAGTTTCTTCAGAGCAGGCTGGAATCATGGAATCACAAATGGTTTGGGGTGGAAGGGACCAACCTAATTCCAAACCTCCCACCATGGTCAGGGACACCTTCCACTAGACCAGGTTGCTCCAAGCCCCCTCCATTCTGGCCTTGGACGCTGTCAAGGATGGGGCATCAACAACTTCTCTGGGCAACATGTGCCAGGGCCTCAGCACCCTCACAGGGAAGAATTTCTTCCCTAAAACACCAGACTCCATTTCACCAGGTAGGAAAAGGCTTTAAACAAAAGTATTTATTTAGAGAATATCAGTGGCACTTATTTACGCGCTGCTCAACAGGGATATGTGGGTGCATTTGTTACCAAACCCCAGTAATCAGATGTCAAAGATGTGCATTTCTCAGAGCCCACTGGGGCTTTGCACAATGTTCTGAGCACTGCAAGCCAAATGTGATGCTGGTAACGCCTCCCTCCGTTGTGCAATTGCACTGAAGAAATACCAGCTCTCTTTTCAATTTTAAGTAAGTGGGAAGAAAAAAAAAAAAAGGATAAAAGGGATGATATAGATCACCTGCCATATCTGGGGGAAATGCACAGTAAAAGAAGCATGATAAATCCTTTGATCAAAAAGGAGCATTTCAGCTGTAAGGAATTTTTTGGTGCTGTTTAAGCCCTAAGAAGAACTACAGCCAGACACACAAATATGATTATGTTGAGAAGTGCTGCAGGTGGATATTTGGATATTACTGAAACAGTGATCACAAGGAATAGAAATTTAGGAGGAGAGCGAAAGAACTGGTACAAAAGAGTCCCAAAGACAAAAACAACCCATGACCCCACCACTTGCAACACAGATATCGATACGTGGGAACCAAATCCCTTTGGCACATCAGCATTACGCAGCCGGAAACTTGTGAAACTCGTTCCACTGGTCCACAAAGGCAGCGGAGGAGATGCAGCCAGAGCACGGAACACAGAGAAATGACACCAGGGAAAAGTGGGGTTATGGACAGGGCACCAGCAAATTAAGCCAGGAAGAAATTAAAATTGAGAGGAAGCAGGAATGGGCAGTTACAGATGACATCGCAGCTCCTGCTGTGAACTCTCTGCCCCAAGAGGGCTCTCAGCCTCCAGCAATTGTCTTTCTGCAGGTATCCCTGCTCCAAGAGTGCACACCCTGTGCAGAACCAGAGAAAGGGCTCAGAGTCCAGCAGGATTCTCCATTAAAATATAATGTAATCCAAATTAAGCTGGATGCACCAAGCTCTGACAAACCCCTAAGAACAAAGGAAAGTAAGATTTCTCCGTCTATACATTGCAAAAACACTCCCAGTAATTGCCACTGCTCCTTCATCAGAAGCCCCTTTTCCCTTGCATCTCCCCGTGCAGCAGATCCTGCTCTCCTATCCCCACAGACTGATATCATCACATAGAGTCCTACAATGACACAGCACTGATGCCAATGACAAAAATGGAGAATTCAAACCCAAGTACCAACAGATGTCTCATTTACAGATTACCACAATTTCCCAAGACAGCAGGAAGAAATGACCAATTTGGAGACTCTCATTAAAGTATTTCATTCCCCTCTCTGTTGTTTCACCAGCTTAAATCTTACAGTGTTTTTTTGGTGAAGGAGGGGGGACAAAAGAGACTCTTTTCACCTTATTCATCATTTTAAGGATGCAAGAGCATCCTCAATGCTTTATGACAAGGTCCACTGGGCTTTGTAGGCAGCTTTTTTAATTTGCCTGGCTAATAAAATGAAAGAAAAAAACATCACCTTCTCAGTCCTGCAACATACAGATTTATGCTATGGCATCTGCATCCTTAGGGTAACCTAGCACATGATGCCACCACTTGGGCAAATCTGGAGGAGTTTTTCCATGCCCAGCAGAACTGCTTTACAGCAGGGCTTGTTCTTCAATGCCCCTCACGCTGCCTGTGTGATCGCAGGGGCTTTCTGTGACTGTCACAGCGACATAAACATCATGTGACAGTGGGTGGCTCAAAAAACAAGGTCTTCCCAGAGCTGCAACTCTCCAAAAGCAGTGCTGACAATACTCCAACCATCCCAATTCTGCCAACCAGCAGAATTCTGCCCTGGAAAGTACCTGATCTTCCAATTTAAGTGTATTTTCGTCATCCCAGTGGCCCATGACCTTCTGCTCTGTAAACAGCACTGGCCTCACAGCAGAAACCCTGTGTCAGCCAGCCCATCACAGCACATGCAAAGACCTTTTCTTAAGAAGAGGACCAGAGAAGTGCTCAAAGGGCACATGTGGAGAGTCAGCAATAGATAAAGATTGTGTTTGCTCAGACATACACAAATTAATGGTCGACTGAGCACAAAAAAATATGGATCATGCTTACCTGGGCAAGTCTATAAATAATCCCAGTGGATGGAGCAGACTGCTGACAATTTACCTATGGAAGTGAGAGCTGCAGTATCTACCAGACAATGCTAATGTCCTCTGATTTTAAGGGGTTGAGTCTCCAGGGACATCAGCAACTGCACTGCTCCTGTAGCATTTTAATAGTTCAATAGCAATGAGGCAGCTGCCTCTCCATGTACCCGTGTCCTCTTCTCTCCCAGGTGAACAATACCAACACTAAATCTGACATCTCTGCAACTTGACAGAATTATTGAGCAAGAGAGAGCCTTCTCAAGTGCCTCTGGCTTTTTGCACAAAGCCACACAAGGCTGGGACGTGCCCTGTGGCTGTGCCTAGGAGCTGAGGACATATGGCAGCCCATACACAGCCACTGGGTCATTACAGGCTTCAGAGAGACTAAATTCATCGAAAAACACCTTCAAGAGTCTTCCTGGACAAGATTTCTAGGTGGGAGCAAACAAAGGTTGTCTAAGAATATATGGACAGACGTTAGCCCTGCATGAGAGTACCCCAGGAACCCAAACAGGACCTCAGCATTCCCTCCTGTCAGTGCAGGCAGGGCCCAGACGTGATCCACTTGACCCAGGGAAAGCTGAACATCAGGTTAGGAACACAAACTTGTGTCAAGACCTTGCTCTGTCCTCGGGCACATTAAAGCTGATGCATCTTCCACAGCTATCAGGGAGTTACACTGCTCATACAGAAAATATCTTCATAAAAGCAACAATCCCAAGTGCACACCGTGAGTATGGGCTCACCAGAAGATCCCAGACCATTCCTTTCCTTAGGGATGGAGGGGGGGGGGAAAAAAAGATCCTTTTTGAGCTGCAGTGGGAAGGGGAACAGAGCATGAATGCCCTCATTCAGCTGCACTTAACCGGGGCTCCTCCTTAACTTCAGCACACCGACAGTGAAAAGCTTTGACGGGAATAACTGGGTGGGTTGGGGATGGAGGGAGCAAATCTTCCCCCTACAGCAGCCTAATAGTACCACCTGGTGGAGAAAGCCAAATTTGCTCTGCCGCTCCAGAGCGGGGCTGCAGTGGGATGCAAGGAAACACGGCGAAAAGAGGATAATGATGCAACAGGACTGTTCAGGCTTGTTTTTCTATAGAAACTGGATTTTCTACCCCTTTTCACGAGGTGCTCAGTGAGGGTGAAAAACACACTGGGATCAAGCAGTTTAGTTCAGGTCTCCCACCACAAACCCAGACGCGTGCCCAGCAAAGAGGCCCTTGGTATGGGGCTGGTACTCCTCTCGAGTGGCTTATTTTATTTTATCGCAAAATAAAATAAGCAGCAGCCTTCAAGGACTTGTCAGGAGGCAACAAGGCAGCTAACATCAACTTACACGGTACAAACAAGTGTTTCTCAGTGATAGCCATCTCCAAGTGGAGAAATTTCACAGCTGGATGTTTGAAAAAAAAAAAAAATTATCAAGGCTTCTGAAATTTGTATTAACAAAGGAATTATTTGGAGAAGGCCTGGATGAAAAATTAAATACTAAAAGCTGCAAAACTACAGGACTAAATAAATTCTTAAGTCTGCATATATCTAAGTTCTGAAGTGTTTAATTAGAGATCTTTCCAGAATCTGCAGACAAAACATTCATTTTTGACAGTGCGAGGGTTTCATAACACTTAAGTAGCCTCATTATGCAGTTCCATCCTGGTGTTGAATCAATTAAGCATGGCAGCAATAAAGCAAAGTGGAACTAAAACTAATGTTCTAGTGGGAGCTAAATCACCAGGATTATTCAGAGTGAAATGTTGCTTAAGGAGACCCAGGCGAAGTTTATTTACACTGGCGAGTGTCGCTGTGCTGTGCCACGCAACCTGGAGAGCCTGACCTACTGCTGCACCCCTCCAAGCAGCAGCAAATTAAATCCCTAAATCATGGGAGGTGTTTGCACTCTCATAGCTAATTTAGGGCTCTGAGTAACCTTATTTTTATATATATTATACAGATAACTCAAATAAATATGTTTTAATTTTATATATCGGAAACAAAATCCTATCTAAATTAGAGCTCTAAGGGAAAGGCTCATTCAAAACCAGCAATATCTTAACAGAGAAAAGGTAAATAACTTCCACTTTTTATAAAGTTGTGCAGCACAAAATCATGAGCAAGAGTTTTGGCTACTGCAAATCAGACACTGTTGACTTCTATTCAACTACAACAACTTAAACAGTCTCTTCCACAATTTGCCATAGCCACTAATTAGTTTACTAAAGACTCCCTGCCAGTTGTGAACTCCTGAGATGATGGAAGTTGGAGTGTAGAAGTTATTTAACATGCAATTAATTTTTCCATTTGCTGTTTTCTCCCCTCCTTGCTCTTGGCTCAGCTCACACTGCTCTGTCTCTGGATCAAGCTGAGCTCAGCTCAAGCATGGTGCTGCAGCTACGTTGTGCTCAGCCCAGGGATTTCTCACCAGATGTTAATGCTGTTTATTAAGAGAAGTGATTGTGAACAGAATTGCTCTGAATTTCAGCCAAAACAGGCTTTCAATTGCTCAGGCCGTTCGGATCTGCAGGAGAACCAAAGTTTGGGTGTTTGAAACAGAAAACTGCTTCCATTTGGAAATGCTGGTGGGAGGCAAATTTGGGGCTTGAGTGACCTGCTCTCTATCTCAACAAAGGGCAAATCAGATTTTACCTCTGAGTCTTTGGCCCCAGGAATCTTGTCAGTGACAGGAGAAAAAAGGTGTGAAGCAACCCAACTAGATCTTCAAGCTGTTGCTGTGACTTCCTGCTGAAATCAAAATACTCTGGTTTCCCACCACTGCTGGCCCAAGAGAAGTAACTTTGGCATGGAGACATTTATTTTGTGAAAGCTTCAAGTCAAAATCTTAGTGCTCCTCCTCAAAAGACAATTTCATCAAAATATTTCCTTAGCTTAAGTAATTTTAATAGCATCTCTCTAGACACCATTTACATACCATTTGCCTGGAAACAGAACAGCTTCCAGTAGGAAAGCAGGCAGTCCTGACCCAGCATCTCCCAACCATCCTGTGAAGACAGGAATGAAATTAGTCCCTGGTTGACTTCCCAAAAGTTGCACAGCTAGATAGAAAGCCATGCCGACTCCTGAGCCAGAAAACTATCAAACTGGGGAGCAGAAAACTACACCACTGCTTCACCTTCACAGGCCAGCAGGAGCTTGGCCATTGAGCAAGGAGGGGCTCAAGGTGTTGGGATGGGGTGAAGGGTTAATGGGCAGGATGGAGGCTCTGGCTCTGCAGATCCTGCCAGGGTGGGCTGTGAGGAGCCAAGGAATTGGGTAAGAAAACAGCCTGGCTTCTCTCACAGAGTCACGGAGGCGATACAACCCTGCAGAGTGTTTCCATTGTAAGGAATTGGCATTTTCTGATGGAAAAAAAAAAGTGCTCAGCCTGGAAGCAGTTCTGTATTGAGTGCTGCCAGTACCCACTAGAGTCAGGGTGTTTGAGGAGCCTCTTGCTTTCTCAGGTACCCAAAATGAAATTTCAGAGCCCACTCTTGGGCTCCCCTTTTCTCACCCATCTTGGCTGCTCTTCAGCTTTCCATGAGATGGGTCAGCAGCAAATCTTGTGGCCATTATTCCTCATGCTGAGGTTGCTCCACATGAGGCATCCACAGTCTTGCCTCTTTCCTGGAACTGGGCAGATACAAGGTTTGCAGATCCTGTCTCAGGAGGGGTCTTTTACTTCCACGTCCTTTCTGTTGTTGTTCAGGCTCCAGGAATATAAGTATCATTGTTTCCCAACCCCTCTCGTGCTCATGGAGACATTCACAGCCTGAGGCATCTGAAAAGATGTTGGAAAGGCAGAAGCTGTCCATTCTTGCCCATGCAAGGAATACTGGAAAAATTTTGTATTTGGCTCTGCCAGCAGTGTTGCTTCTGGACTTCCAGGGGAGCAAAGCATCCTGGTGATGCCTCCTCCTAAAGGACAGCCTACATGGAGGGGTGGAAACTTCCAGGGCTGAGGGCCCAGCGTGAGCAGCAAGCAGAGGAGCTGGTCCAGCTGGCAGCTCTTTCCTTGTGCTTCTCCCACCCAGCTCCACACATCTCCAAAAGACTTTGAGAAAGTTCAGGCCTGCCCACAAGCCCCTGTGAGCTTCCCCAGCAGAGAGCCCCACAGCTCCTGTCCCAGAGCTTAGGCTATAAGTTCACCCCAAATGCCTGTCTTCTGGGGAAGACTGTCAAGAAAACAATCACTCTCTAGATGTGGTATCCTGTGCCCTTCTTGGACCAGCAGGGGACCTCCAGTTCCTTTCTTTGTCCCACAGGCATCTCTGCAACTTCTTCCACTGCCTTCCCAGCCTAATCCCTCACTCTCCAGCCAGTTTTTCCCCCGTCATGGGCTCCAGGGAAGACTTTCACAGAATTATCCAGTTTGGAAAAGACCTTTAAGATCATTGAGTCCATCTGTTAACGTGACACTGCCAAGTACTAAACTATGTCCCTAAAGTGCCACGTCTACCTAGTTTTTGAACGCTTGCAGGGACAGTGACACAATCACTTCCCTGAGCAGCCTGTTCCAATCTTTTACCACCCTTTCGTGAAGAAATGTCTCCTAATATCCAGTCTAAACATCACCTGAGGCAACTTCAGGACACCTCCTCATCTCCTGTGACTTGTTACCATGGAAGAAGAGCCTTTTCCAGCTACCAGAACACAACCACAGGCTACTGAATACTCAATGATGAGCTTTGCTGAAGACTCAGCCCTGTCCATTTCTGGCAGATCTGCTGGGCTCAGGGCATGTTGCAGCATTCAGGAAAAAGCAACCAAAACCTGGTTAAAGGAAGTGATTTGGAGGTTTCCTGGAGTCGTAAGGAGCACCTGTGTGCTTTGCCAGGGAAGGACAGCAGACAAGTCATTTCGCACAAGAAGGATTTTGACCCGCACTGCTGAGTTTCAGAATGGGACTCCCCAAGGTTTGAATTTACAAAAATCAAAAGGACTTACTAGTACCCAGCTACTGGCACCATTTTCACTCCAGGGAGCTAAGCAGGGTCTTCTCTCAGTCACACAGGCTGCAGACAACCCTAAAACATCTTCCCTGTCTCACCACGAGGCAAAGCTTTACCTCAGCTCAAAAGCTCTCATTATCTGCCTTGTTCCCCCCGCACCCACCTTCATTACTCACACAGACCAGACTTCTCAGGCCTTCAGCCTATAAACCAAGATGCCACACTCAACCTCCCTTGGCTCTAAATAATCTGGGTTTGGGCATGATGCCCTGGGCCCACCTCCTTCCACACAGGCAAACAAGTCACACCTGGCTCAGGTGAAGCTGAGGTGTAAGAACCTTCCCACAGGATTATTTCTGTCTGTGAGGACATCCAGCAGCAACACCCAAATGAAGGCTTGCTTCTAGAAATTGTGGTCCCAACAAATGTTATCCACTTCCTCTCAGCATCTTCCATGAAACCAGTTGCAGAGAGGTTCCAGGACCCAGAAGGAGGAAGATGCACACCTGAATTTGAGCCATAGCATGTCTTGGGGACCTGTCTTTGCCAGCCAGGGCCACCAGCAGGAGGAGAGGCAGACCTGGACAGAATGTTACACACAAACAGAACTTCCCCCTGTGCAGCCCAGTCCTGGAATAGCTGGATATCCAGTGGAAGAAACTCTGAGCCCCAAGTAAGCACTGACTTACATGCAAAGGAGAGACAGGTCTTCAAGCAGCATGAGATTGGGTGGCTCTGTAAAGTCCAAATTCGACTTCCAGAGCTGCATACAAGACTCTGAGCCATATATGCCCTCTCCCTTCTTACAGAGAAATCTGGGAATATTCATACCAAAAAATGAATCAGCAAAATCCAGTTTTCCCTTCCTACCAGCAATTGTCTATCCCAATGCTCATGCTCAGAATGGCTCCCGGGCATGGAAGCCCACTGACACACAACTGCTCATGTTCATACCACTGTCCTCCAGGAGGGAGGGACACGTCCAAGCTGCTCAGTCCTGAGCCCCAGCCAACTCCCAGGCCGTCGCTGGCCAGGGACTGACAATTTAACAGCACAATTGAGTTGCAATGCCTGAGGACATTCCTTGGCTCTGCTCAACTCGCTGGTGTAGCTGCAGTTCCTCAGACCACTCCCTTCCTGCCTTTCATAGCCAAGGCCTCTTTGATGTATTTCCAGTGTAGGTTAGGTTATAAAACTGCTGCACAGAGAGACCCTCACACGATCCCTGCTCAGGGAGGACTTCCCATACCCACCTCTGCATGAATACTCATCATTACATAAATAATACGTTTTGTTTTATCTCTTCTGCAAAAAGAGCACAAGGCAACTCACCCAGAAATGTCCAGATTGGTTTTGGATAACTTCCAACTGCAATAGGATAGGATAGGGTAGGATGGGATGGGATAGGATAGGATAGGATAGGATAGGATAGGATAGGATAGGATAGGATAGGATAGGTCTTCCCCATGCACTTATTGACCTGGCTACTCTTTTCCACCAGAAGCTGGACATCTGCACAACCATCTGGGCACCAAGAACTGTGTCAGGTATGCAGAAAAAATACCTTTTCTGGAAGTGAAGGGGCTGGGTGTGGCTTGGAGCAACTGCACAGAATGCTGCTGACCCAACTGATGAACAGCAGGAGATGGAGGAGCCAGAGTAGGAGGCAAGGGCACAGCAAGCCAATATTGCTCACTCAAAGACAGCATTGCATGAAATCACAAACCCAGTTGGTGACTGCTATGGCATTTGCAAGTTCACCCTTGTAAGCTGGCATGAAAGTGTCTTTACAAGCTGCAGTCATGCAGCAAAGTGACGTGCAGACATACTCTGCATGGAGAACCTCTTGAAGAAAACAGAAAAAAAAGAAAGCGTTCTCAAGAGGATAGTTATATTTGACCTAAGAGCACTGTGGGAACAAACATCGGCAGTACCACATACAGGTGTCAGTGCAAATTTTCTTCCTAAACAAGCCATCTTTTGCTATTTAAAAAAACCCTCTTGTTCGCAAGAACATTCCATCCCTGAATTCCACACACAAAGCTTGGATCGGATGTCTACTATTCATATATTTTTTCCCTCTTGGTTTCAATATTAGTTGAGGAGCATTATCGGCAGGAGTTAGGGCCGGAAATAGGAAATGAGATGGAAATTGTTAACAAGAGGGGAAAATAGCTCAAGAAGGTTGATCCTTCTAAGAACAGCTACCTTTTATGGCCTAGGATTATGTAACACTCAGATCAGGGTCAATTTAGCAAAATGAAAATTCAAGACATTTGTGGATTTTGATTGTACTGGCCAGGTACCCTGTTATTTGCTGTTTTATTGTGCTTTACAAATGCAGAGCCAGGAAGTTGACAGTCTAAGAGTGAAAGGAATGGCAGGTGGCTACATATTCTTATCTGTATGAATAACAATCCAAGATGGGACAGAAGGAGAGGCACCACTTTTCTCCACAGTTACATCTTTTCCTCCTTGTGCTCTGTACATTGTGTTAATAATCAATAAATGAAAAACGTGGAGGGAGAAAACCCAGACGCGGCTATATCTGAGTTCCTGTTAGTACACATTAAACAGATCAAGTTGGTACCACAAGTCAGGAGGACACTAAATAACAAGTGAGTGCTGCAGGCAATTTTCAGTGCTTCTGTCCAGTGCTTTTCCCATTGGTGCTCTGCTGGTGTTAATGTCTAATCTTGTTCCAAATAATTGATCCTTCCTGAAGACCAACACTGTAGTCTCCGTACTCACACTAAAAACCTGTCAGTGTGCTGGGATAGAGCAACACCCCACTGGCTGTGAAACGGTTCTCGAGGGACACTGCAGATGTTTATTGCTGGTGGTTATTTACAACTAGAGTAGAGAAAACCAATAGTTATTCTCATGTGCTGGAGAAGAGTCTTGCCCAGGGGGCAGGATGATTTAGGAGTAACTACAAAAGATCATGAGCAATCGAGTTTGTGTGACCTGACCAGGTAACCCCTTCTCTAACATAATGAAAACTCCTCATGTGCAGCAACAGCAAAGCGAAATGGGCTTCTTTGAGCTATTATGAATGTGTCCTGTCTTATTTTACACTCTCACCATGCAGAATGAACATAATTACAGCTGCAGGAGAGTAAATCCTTGCCATATGCCAATGTGATGATTTGCTCTCTGATCCTACCCTAACCTTAGGGATAGAATGCATCAGCAGAAGCTTAAATTCTCATTCCCCAAGAGGCAGATTGAACATATTATCTGTACATACACAGCCTATATTGATGCCATTTCAACATATGTTGCTGAAATTCTGATGTTTTGCTGGCAGCACCATTTCAGATTCAATTAATACCCAAAGAGAATCCCTAAGCAGTGTGGTTTGGCACTGCCAGGAGAGGTGATGATGCTCCTCTCTGTGTTTCTCAAGGATAAAGGCCCATCTGGCAAATTGTGCAGTAAAAGGATAACATAAATGTATATATTGGGAATTTGAGATGAGTACTGATTCACTAAATGTGCAACAACCGCAGGTTTTAACTGGAGATTTGATCAAAACGGTGAGCATAATCCTAAGAAGAGAGTATTTAATTATCTTAAGGACACTGTGACAGGCCGAGATCCTGTGGCTTCGGTTCCAAGAGAACAAAGCTAATTTTGTCTTTCTTGACTTTGGTATGAGTAGTTTTGGGATCCCTGCAATTTGCTTCAATTTGCAGGCTAAGCATAAATTCAGCAAAAATAGTTTGCCTGACTTCAGAATAAAAACATCCTCAGTCATATAGGAACTACTATTTTCCATCTCAAAATAAAGCACTCCACTTCCCAAAGGCAACATTCTCACCTAAAATTAAATCCTATTCTCTCCTCAAAGTTTTATTCTGAATTGTCGCTGTTTATCCTACCTTCTTCTTTGCTTCTGAGCTATGTACACACTCAAATGGGATTTCTCCATTCTTTAATACTGAGTAAATTACACAACAAGACTTCACAGGGATTCCCCATAAACAATCTCACATTCGACATCCACTCTGCAAACATGCAAACTGCAGTATGGGTATTTTGGTACATGGCATCCATAGTTTGGCTTTGGTATGGGACACCTTAGGGCACATTTCTTCATGTGCTGATGTATCTTCCAGCAGAGCAAGGGAGACCGTTTCTGAACAAGGATGAGCCTCATCTTGCCCAGAAAGTTGCAGCTTGAAGATTTTGTCCTTCAGCAGCTATAGACATGAGGGCAGCATCTGAGTGTGGGTGTAGACCCTGACATTCAATTCCAGAAGGATGGAGTGCATTTGTACCCATTTTTCTGCTCTGGGTACCACTGTCGCATGGATGAGATGTGAGATATTTTCCAAGGGACTGCTTGCATTCCCAAGGTTTATAAATGGTATGTACTGTGGGAAATGAAACAAGAACGAGCAAGGGATGGAGAGGACTTCCTCTTGCACTCACGAAAACAAAGCCAGCCCTGGGGATTCCAGCTGGCATGATGAACCATCACATGTGTTTATGTCCAAAAGGCTCTTTCCAGCCTCACTGATCTCGGGCTCTTTGAGTTGTACAGTGCCCAAAGAGTGTTTCAGCCTCAGCTTTCCATGGGTAGCTCACTGGCTTGAACAGGATTCATTCCTTAAAAATATGTATTTAAAAGGAATACTGGGCTCTGAAATGAGCTGGGTTAGCACCTCAAGGGGATAAAGGATGCACATCTATTTTATTGACCTTCCCAATGTATTAGAACCTCAGGCCCTGCACCGGATGGTACCACACGGTCTGGGGTTTGCAGGCCGAAGAATTCCTGTGTGCTGCTCAGTGCAACTTTTTCCTGGGGTCTCCAACAGCATCTTTATTTCTCTCTTCTCTTCCTCTACTCACATCTCTTCTGTCACAGCTGCTCTAGGCATTCCCCAAGAAAAGACAAAGTTAAAACCCTCAGTCCACTCACACCTAATCATTCCCCAGGTCTGAAAGAGGTGGTCGGAGTGCACCTAGAAGCTTTTATTAATTTAGCTTTCCCACACTATGGTTACTTCCCTGCTTCTCCTGTGTAATTAGAAACTCATTTCCTGAGGGATACATGTCTCCCAGAGGGGAAACAATAAGAAACATTCGGTAATCACTAGCCTATGCTATAAGTTTATTTTAAGGCTGTAATTGCTGGGAGCTCCCAGGGATTTGGGGGATATTTATTGTTACAGCAGAGCAAGTCAAAGTACTGGCACTAGGACAGAAAGCCTTTCATCCCTGGGTCACCAATTCAAATCCAGAACAGGTAAACAGTGGATATAAGTTGCCTTCATCCCATGAGCCCTCAGGAGTGAATGTGGCATTGGTTTGGTTGCCCTCATTTAGTGCCTAGCAGGCAGATGCCAGGCTCCTGAGTCCACTGCCTCTGGATGACCCCACCAACAGTCTCAGCAGGGCCAGCAGGAAAGGTGTTGGGAAAATAATTTATTTTCATAAAACCAGCTGTATGAGTGCACTCCTGGTAGAGAGGCTTAAAGCCAAGACTAATCCACTGGAGTAGAAACACATCCAAGTTCCTCTTCTCTCCTCCTCCATATTCATCCTCTGGTTTTCAACAGAATCAATGGTGTTCTGATATTGCCGTGTAAATTTACACTGTGAATCCCCCATGTGAGCACCCATCATGCAGCCAAAGGAAAACAAATGCTATTACTGAGTATAAAATCTTCACTGGCCTCACCAGTTGCAGGTGGATCTGCCCTGCATGGGTCTTGTGCTAGACTCAAAGGTGTGGTGGATCTGAGACCTGGTCCAGGCTTATATACTGAAATCCCCCATTAGCCAACCAGCCTGTCAGTCCTTCAGGGCGACAGACCCCCATGAGCTGCTGGCTGTGTCTCTTTGAAGGTGTAGGCACCACAAATCTTCCTCGTGCTCCACTCCTGGGCTTTCCACACTCTCCGTTGCAGCTTTGCACCTCGGACCTTGTCTCTTGCAGTATCACTTCTGAGCTGTCCAAGATGTTTTCAGACAGACACAGCACGAGAAAGCAGTGATATCTGAGACTACAGCAGGGCTGGCCCAGTTCCAGCATGGAGCTCAGGGAGGGCTGGAGTCTGGGAGCCACTCTCCAGCCTTAGTTAGGTGAGCTTGAGTCCCACATATCCGTACCAAATTCAGTACCACAACTGCACATGGAAGTGACACGGCCACAGCCAGGATCTGGCTCTGCAGTTGCAAATGCCTGTGTTGTAAAATTTGGCTCAAGGACAAGTGGTTATTGATGTGGGCTCTGCCACCTGGCAGGCTGAGCACACACACCTGCCTTTTGGGGAGCATATGTATGAATCAAAGGCCTCTTCTCAGACCCAGTGACAGCTCCGGGTTTGGCCAGGTTCACCTTGGTTTTTTGGGAATGTCTGAAGGCAGAGCTGAGCTTTGATGCATTCAAACCTAAAAGATCCAAGTTCTATGAACCAGAAAAACACAAGGTGCACTCGGTCTTGACACCTTGTGCACAATTTGCGTATTTCCCAAACAAGCCCTCCCTAAGCCGTCCAAGAAGTCAGCATGAGATTTGTAAATGTGGACAATTTGACAGGTTTATTTTTGATGAGCAGAGCTAAACTACACAACTTTTCTCACTCTGTTATTTAATTGGCTCAAACATTTGAAATTAGACCTAATTACTTTTCTCACTCCGTTAATGTCCAGTGACAGTTGATTTCTGTTTTGTGAGAAGAGTTTGAGCTTTTGCTGAATTATTCAATTACCACCTCGTCGTGAAGGATCCTAGGAAGTAAAAGGAACAACCTCCTTGGCTAGTTTATGCTAAAATGCCTTGTGCACACAACCTGCTTTTCCCCCAGGTCAACTGGCTGTAGTCAAGTCTCCTTGGATCACAGGTCACTTTACTTTGTGGAGAGTTTGTTCTTGCTGGGCTGCTGTGGACGGACTCCCACTGCTCTCGCTGCTGGAAACTGCTTGACTGCTACCCCACACTGCTTGGCTTGGCACTGGCTTTTGCACTCGGGTGTTTTTCTTTGCCCCAGGTTATTCTGGCAGGATCTCTCCTCCCCATATAAATTCTTGTGGGCAAGGAGAACTTCATCATGTTAAGCTCAGCTAGCACTGAGGTGGTGTAAAGTTTCCAGCTGCCCTTTCCCTCTACACTTGTGTGTGCATCCCTTCAGAGCACTGCCTTTGCTTGCCCTGCTTCTTCTCTATAGAGAGGATTCATTGCAGAAAGATATTCAAAAAGCTTATTAATATCCCCAAAACTCCCTCAGAGTACAAGGAAAAGATGAGAACAGCATTCACAAGCTGGAGAAATACAATCTCTCCATCATACTTGGCCTTAAGATCAGAGCTGGGAACAGAAGCAGTTGTGCACTGTGTCTATTCAGCATCTTCCACAACTTTGGACACATCTGACACAAACAGGAGATCCATCACCTGCAAAGAGGGTGACCTGGGTCTCTGGGAGGTGAAACTGGAAGGACAAGAGATGGGAAAACCACAGCCCTTCCAAGAAACGGCTTTCAGGACAGCATTTCCTGGAACATGTCCAGGGAACCAAAAAAAGTAATTTTGTAAATGTCCAATTAAGACAAAACACAGCGGTGAAGGTCTTGCTGTTAGGCAGACTATTTTTTGCTCTCCCTGTTTCCTGGAAAATACAGAGAACACTCTTTGACGAGACCAATAGTTTTAGTCAAAATAGTTTGATCATGGCTTCAGTGATATGATTAAACCATGGGGCTACAATGGCTATGCTCCATCATCAGATCCACAAAAACCTTACTTATATGCTTTTTAAACTTTTTTTTTTTATTCAGCACATTTTCCTCTTTTTTCATCAACTCTAATACATGAATTTTATGCAACTCATAGGGAAAAAATATCACCAAAGTGCTGTCTAACACTTCTAAAACTTGACATCCTCCCTGGGTATTCAGAAATACATCTCTTTTTTTTTGTTGTTTTGTTTCAGCACATTTCAAGGCAGAGACACAATGCACTCCTGACCTTCCTGTCATCATGTGGGGCATTTTTTTCACCTGTCCACAATATGCCTGCTCCAAGCCATATTCCAGCACCTCCCTCAGTACTAAACAGCCTTCTCTGTGGAGCTGTTACCTCAAAAGGAAACAGATGGGAAACAGCCATGGTTAGCACAGGACACTGTTTCTTATCTCTCTGTCTTCCAGAAACACGTGGGGCCAGCATCCTCCTCTCAGCTTTCTGTGTAAGGATACATAGAAAACAATGAAAATCTAATCTTCTGCCAGAATGCCTAGAAAAATCACAGCTCTATCCATGTCCATGAGCCAAGAGTAGCCATTCCTTAGGTTGCTTTGGCTGGAAGGTGCTTGATCTGCATCCGTGACCCTTTTTAGGCTGTTATCACATCAATATTGAGTCAACTTTGCATCACAGAGGGATACATTTTCCCTGCTGAAATGGCCATTTCCCAGGCTGCAGGGCATTCCCATGCCATAGCTTCCTTCTGGCTTCTCTGAGACATCCCAGTGAGGGGAAATAGCCAACAATTCCATGTGCTGCTGGGCTCTAAGGTCTTGGGACATGGACAGCCACAGTCCATGCCATGATTTCCTCATGCAACCTGGGAATGACTGGGTTTGCAGATTGAGAAGCTGCAGGATGAGACTGAGGGTCAAAAGCCATTGTTAAAAAGATGTCGAGTGGGTTTACACGCTCCTGACCTGTAAGAGAACCCAAATCTGCCCAACACCTCCATGGTTTCCTAAATCTGTACTACATCTCCCATGCTTCAGCCCTGTCTCACCTCCGGGCCTGGAAGAATGAAAAAAGTCTGAGTGGTTTCCTGACCTCCACATTTGCAGCGACAAAACCATCACCGTGCTGATTGCAGCCCATCCCCATGAGTCACGGCCAGAGCAGCCAGAAACAGCCCTCCACTGCAAAAAACAGGGCCTGATAAATCATCCGGAAAAAATAACCTCCTCGTTTGTTTCTCCCCAGCCTGCCCCTCCTTCAGCTGCTGTGCAGAGCCGCGGCAGAACAAGCTGGAGGAAATCTCAGACCTTAACCCCTCCACCAGTGCAGCAGGCAGGGGTGGGGAGGGCGTGTCACTGCGCTCCTGAAACTGGCTGTCCTGATCCTACTGCTCTGCAAGATTCCTGGTAGCACTACCTGAACTGATGAATGCCAGCAGAAGATACACAGGGAAGTGCAGAAGATGCACCAGGAAGTGCTCGTTTACCCTCTCTTAGTCCCAGAGTCTTTATATTTTGTAGGAGACATCACAAGCAGCTGTTGCCAAGACCATCACAGAGCACAGAGGTGCTTGCTTAGGGCTGTCCCTTAGTGCACAGCCTGACTTGTGTGTGCACCCTGAAGAAAAGGACCCCAAAGGCATCTGAATTCCCCACCATTTTGAGTCTTTGCCTGAAGTAAGGACGTGCTCGTGACAGAAACACTGAATTTGATACGGGCATCTCCTGTGCTGGGGAGAGGTCACAGCAGTTGGGTGTTAGATTCTGGTTTGGCTTTGAAAGTCTGTAAAATCAACACCTGCACTTCATTGCAGCCCAGCAACTGCACCACTAGCAGCATCCCAAGCAGTGAGCATCAGGACACAGGACTGGGAGGACCTCCTGTGTCGCTGACACTTGCAATCCCAAGCAAAACCAGCATGAAAATCCTTCTATAGATCAACCCCACTCCATCTTCTGTCAACACCTGTTTTCCTCCCTCCTGCTTAGGAGGGAGTTCCTAACCCCAATTGCTAACAACCTTCCCAATTCCTAACCTACATTTATTCACAGCCACTTCATGCCCATTTGTTCTTGTGCCAACATTGTCCCTAGGCTGAAATAACTCTTTTCTCTCCTGGTATATTTATAGACAGTCATCACATCCTCCCTTGAGCTTTTGTTTTGCTAAACTAAACAAGCCAAATCCAGACATCCCAACCCATGTGACAAGTTCTCCATAGCTCTGTTTCTATTTGTTTTGTCCAGCCTCAGGCCACCTTCCCAGTTCTGAGAGGTCTGACCTACCCTAGATGTCCAGATCATTGCAGGTCCTGTACATCGTGCCTGCGTGAGGGAGAAACAGAAAAATGATGCAGCAGCTGGGTTTTGACCCAAATACACGTTAGTGGCTCCTAAGTGCCACCACCACACACAACTCCTGCAGCACCTGTGATGGGACAGAGCCATTATCCTGTGTGGGTAGCAATGCTGAGAGCCAGTATGTGAAGCAATAAACCCAAGGGAGGATGCACAGTGAATGCCAGCTGAGCACTTTGTACTGGAGAGATTTCTTCACCAGTCAGGGGGATTTCTTCCTGCATGTCCTGGGTTTTGTTCCTGTCACAAGCCCATCCTTTAAAGGGATTTTGTACAATGGCCAAAGCAAAATGCAGAGCGGCAGCACAATGGCTTGCATTAAATAAGGGGCAGCTCACAAATGAAGGAATATTTTGTGGGTATTGAGGAAAGACAGACACATCTGGACACAACCCGTGGAGAGCTGGGAAAGGGTGGGAAGAGAAGCAGCAGTGCCATTCTGTGATCTGAGTACAGCCTGCCCCGTGGCAGTGAGTCCTTTAAACCTCCCCCTGGCAAGCTTCTCCCTGCACAGAAGCGTACAAATTGCACAAGGAGCTTTAATTAATTACAGCTCCTAATTAAGCTCCTGATGGTTAGGCACCTAACCTGAGCACTTGCTTTCAGAACAAGTTTTCTTTGGACATGCATTTTTCCCTATGCTTGACCATTTTAAAGGTTATATTTCAAATAAGCCTAGTCCTGATCATTCTTGTAGCAGCACTGCACCACTGAGATGTACATCGCTGACCACAAGCTGCCCAGAAACAGGAAAGTTGTTAAAATCACCCTGTCACCACAAAGAATCAGCCTTTTTGTCAGCTCCCAGAGGCAAGGGACAGAAGGATGATGCTGAGCTTTCCAGCCTCTGTGAATTTATTTTGATTTTGCTGATGGATGGGTGTTTGGGCAGCTGATCCACCTAGGCTGGGATTTTCCTATTCATCCTGCCTGGGGAAGGTTATGACAACTTCTCAGAAAACTTAGGGCTAGTAACTCAAATAAGGCCATGGAAAATTACTCCAAAATGACCTGATGTCCCAAGATATTGTGTTTCATTGTTTATTTGTTTATTTACTAGGAGGGAAACCTAGCAGTCATTTCTGCTATGCAAATTGCTAAATGTTTTAAAAATTCTTGGCATGTGCAGGACTTTTCCTACTTAGTGACAACCAACAGTGACCTAATTCATGTTTGACTGGACTAAGCTACAGGCCTCCAGCGTACTCGATACGTCCCAAAATTTCACCAGAATCTGCCAAGAATTCACCAGAACTTTTGCCTAAATTGTCTTCTGGTCCCACTTAGCTTTAGGATGTCACTCAGAAACTGCCATGGGAAAAGGTCAGATTAAAAAGTCCTTCAGATCCAATATTCCAAACCAAATCAATAACAGCACTTGGTGAAACATTTTCTTTGTGTTTAGACGTTCACAAATTTTGAGCTGCCATTGAGGTCACAGCAAGTAAAAGTTCTGAGCCACCTGTCCAAAATGTTCCATCAGTGTCTGAATTAGGATTTCTCTTCAAGGAAAGAGAGTAGAGAAAGCTGAAACTGAACATGAGAACCAAAATATAAGGACATGGAAATGTTGTGGCTCAGACAAGGGATATTTAAGGGACATAATCGGATCTTTTTTATTTGAGTGACAGTGGTAAAATTCCAGACTAACCATTTATGATTAGCCATAGTCTTAGAATCCCTCTTAACACTTACAAAAGAGTTGACTACACTTTCAACACAACTGATAATTCAGCTCCAGCCCAGCACTGAAACTGTCTTGACCCAGCCAGTCCATTTGGTAGTTCAAGTATTCCATTCTTAGGTTTATTCAATATTTTATTAATAAAAAGCTTAACTTCAGTGATGTTTTCTTGGGTTTAGGTTAGTTTATTTAACAGCTCTAATAAAATATATAAAAATGAAATTGATACTGAACCCATCTCTCTGGAGCAACACTGCTCCCAAACCTTGGAGGGCCTAGAGTGGATGCCAGCCAGGTTAAAAGGCAATTTCCCCCCCAATAAATCTGTGCTCTTGCCCTGGGAAGCTGTTAACAGTGGGAGTGGGGAATTCTGCTTGAACAGGGTCTGGCAGCAGAGGACCACACAAGGTGTAACTGGGTTTAACTGGGCCATAAGTTGTCACTTCATTGTGTTACTATTTAAATAGCCTCGGGGATGGAGATTGCCACATGGAGGTTGCCACCCTTCCACTATACATTTTGCTGCCTTCCACCTCCAGCACATCCCTCCTCTGCCCCTGTCCTCCCCAGCCTCCTGATGGAGAGATGCTCCACACCTTAACATCACCATCCTCTCCATGGGGCCTCCACTTCTTTTTCTTGCCATGTCCTGTGGGTGGGAACAATATCATTGAGAATTTTGTGCTTTTTAGGCATGTCTTTAGTGTGGACCTTCACTGCACAGCAGTCACATAGACTCAGGTGCAGTATAGAGGCCACTGGAAGGAGCATTTTGGAGTCATGACATTGGTGTTCAGAGGGACCAATGTGAAATAGTAAATAAAAGTTGTTCCTTGACAATTCAAAATTTGAGTGAGGAGTAGCTAAGATCTTCCATGGTATTTATCATTAATTTGCAAGTTGTTAGGATTTCCTGGACTCAGGAGCATGGTTCTTCCCCACAAAGTCCATCATCAGACTCATAGCAACACGGTTCTATCTGGATGTTTTGCTTCTACTATAGGAAAAAAATGAAGAAGGAAAATCTCTCTCCTAAATATTGTGATTTGGCCTAGTTTTCCAGAATTCTTTGGCACAAGCCTTTTTAGAAAAGAGGAAATGGGGAGTTTGGAGAGTTTGTTCAAAAATATATGTGTACTTATGTCTTGCTTTGTCATCAGAAATGGCAATGTGCCAGAAGGCAGAGACCAGAGGCATGGGGCACAGAAGGGAGCCTGGATTTATGACCCTCCTGTTTGGAGAGTGGGTAACAGTGCAGTCTGCAAACTGCAGCCCTAGCAGCCTGTTCACACATTTCAGGTAACACTTTCTGCAATGAAGACCCACATTCCAATGCTCCTGAAATGCTGCAAGCATTTAGCTTCCATTTTGGATTGACCTTTTTTATTTCCCAGCCTATGCCCACATGTGACATGCTCCCTTTTCCCAAATAGTTACAAGAATATTAATTTTATCAGCTAAAAAAAATCAGTTAAAACCACTCAGGTCTTCCACCTGTGGCAAATTATTTAAAATGAGGATGATCACACATCACATTGGCAGCTGATAGATGGATTCACCTGGAGATCACATCTCCCCCAAGAAGCTCAAGTCCTTCCTCCCAAGGACTTTCTCTGATAACACCAAGAAGAGCAAATGAACATTTAGCAATCAATACCAAAGGCCTTAACAGTCTGTGGAAGCATGAGAGAGGGCTTCCATTGCCTTTTCTCCTGTGGAATTGCCCTCTGTGATATCTATGTGCTGGAGAACTCTGTGATCTCTTCTTTCCTGGCAGGCACCTGAACAACTTCCCAGCAGCACAAACTCAGGACTTTTTATTGATGACAGAGCAGAAGTTATTTCTGCCAGCCTCCAAGAAGGCCATAAAGAATTATCAAGCAATAGATACTCAGAAATGGTAAAAATTGAAGAGAACAGTGCCCAGCATTTCATTAAAACCATCCTTATCTACAATAAGCAAAGAGACTGCAGGATGTGGATCCTCATCTGGCCAGGAGTTCACGCTGCTCTTGCAGCAGGACAGGCAGCCAGCAGAGAGGGCAGGATGAATTGCCCCTACTCCCCAGAGCAGAGCTGATATTTACGGCAATTCTAAAAATTATGGCACAAGGAAATCAACAAGCTGGAAAGCCATGCTGGCTGCAGCTCCGTAGGAAACAGCGGGGCGGAAAAGCAAAGTTTGCCAAATGGAAGAGGAAAAATCTGGTAGGAATGCTTTTTCTTTTTTTTCTTTTTCTTACTTTACAAAAAATCAAGTTTCTTAGGATGTTTTACAAAGAGTGAAGCACATAAGAAAACTGTGCGTGCCAGGGGAAGGCAGCTGCAGTTCAAGTGGAGTTGAAATTAATGAATGATGGGCACTGTCTTAAGATTCTGGGTATCCAAATCTTGCCCAATGTATCTCCAGAGCAGCACAGACATCAGGGTACTCATTCCCTTCACCAGGCCAAACTTTCTACCTGGCCTTGCCCATTGCAACAAACATAACTAACAGGAGCATTAGGATCACATTTCTCTCTGTAACTTCCCAACCAGTTTTTGCTTTTCCTCTCTGCACCCCAAATGCAACAAAACATCTGTGCAGCTGCTTAACTTCAAGCTTTGTGTTTGGGTCCTGTTTGCTTTAGATGAATTCAAGCTCATCCTCATTGCTGGGCTGGACCCAACACCATCCCTGGCAATGTTACATGGCCTGCAGAGCACCAAATACTCAGACCCAGGTGCAGCCGTGAAGATTTTTGGCTTTTATTCCTCTTCTGCTTTGATCAAGGCAGATGGAACAGGGCTGGGCTTCTAGAGGAAGGCTGGAACTAGGTAATCTTTAAGGTCCTTTCCAACCCAAACCATTCTGTGATTCTATGAAGAGTGCGTCACTCAAAGAAGAAACACAAGTGATACATCCCCAAGAATCATTGCATGACCACAGTCCTCACATACAACTTCCACCAAATTTCTAAACCTTGGGTTTTGCCCTCTGAAGCATCAATATCTGTGCATCCTCACTCCCCTTCCCAGCCCTATATATATTCCCAGATAAATAAAGAAATAAACAAATAATTTCCAAAAAAAAAAAATTAATTAATTAAAACAAATTTAAGATTTCAATTTTAAAAATATTGTAACCTTTGGCTGGTTTTAATAAACATGCTGAGATTTTTTCATAACCTTGACACAGAAATTCATCTCATGAAGGGTGGAGTCTTGTTTCCTTCTTTGCTCTATAGTTCAAGCTGGTGCTACAATGAAATCTGACTCAAGTTTTAGTTTTAATGATCTGACAGAGACCAATAGGGGAGGGCCTCTCTCATTTTTTTACAAATAATGATAATTAAATAAGATTCAAATATCATCTTTGGGGGACGTTTTCTTGAAAGCTTCCATAAATATAGTTACAAATCACTGTAGACAAGTGTCTTTTTAGTAAATTTTAATTATGAGAGGCTTCAAACACAAAGTCATTTTTAAAAGGTCACTTTTGAATTAAAAGATAGAATGATTTCTTGATATTACACATATTTTTAAATTTTAATGAAAAAATATTAGAGAGGGCCCCCAAATGTGAAATTTTAACGTAAATTTGAAACAAAACTCAGTTAGAACTCTGTGTGCTCAGACCCAGGACTTTGAAATTACCTGTTATGAATAAGAACTAGGAAGTTCCAGTTTATGAGCAGTATTGTCTGACTCAAAGCTTGGGGTCAGAGGACCTTCTGGGTCCCTTTTGGAGCCAATCCTGGGAATTCCAATTAACTGTGTTTCCCAACATCTGTGAAGAACCCCACTTTGGCTTGAGGATCCCCCTGATGCAGCAAACATCACACGGCATCTTCCCCCCCTAAGGCCTCCTGCAACAACAGCACCCAAGGCTCTCCACCCCTCAGAGCAATTCCATCCTTTCCCTTTTGGGAGGTGCCATTGGTTTAAAAACCTCCAACATAATGCAAACCTTCAGAAGAGGAATTTCAGGAGACAGAGTCCAACTGAAACCTTACAGAAATGCCCCCTTTCCTTTGCAAATACAGACCAGAGGCAAAATTTTAGGGCATTAGTCTGGTTTCCTGCTCCGGGGAAAGTTGTTTTATAGAGAAAAACCATCCCTGTTCATAACCCTGTATAACCCAGCTAAAATCAAATGTCAAATCCCCATAAGCATCTGTCCCTCAGCCAGAGGTTGTTTTTCTTCACGGATGAATCAAACATTCTGAGTAAATCACATGAATCACCAGCGGAAACATCATCCTCACAGCTTCATCTCACAGTTATGAATAAGGAGCTTGTTTTGCAGGTCCCCAGAGAAGAAATAAAGCCCTTGGAGCTCAGGGAGGGGCCCAGGACTTTCACAAGCGTTTTGTTTCAATAGATTACAAACAATAAGGTGTCTCCCTCCTCCCATCAAAAAAGTTATGGCCAATTGCTCTGCAAACCATCTCTCAATTTAGCAGTACTTTTATTAATAAGAAAATGCTTGCACTGGTGACATAGCTCAATAACCCAGTTATAAATCTCATAAATCTGTTGCAACGGTTACAAATGAGCAACGTGATTTATGAGTGGGGCCACTGGCTTCTACACCTGACATAAAACTTTGTAGGCAATCAGCCACATGTTTCATTTTAGTTTTATATTTGACATATAAATCAGGCAGTGAAAGGGACTTTCTCTCCACCCACGCTCCTCCCCTTGAAACAGACGGAGCAAATATTTTACAAGCACCATGTAAGTCACTGTAGCAAGGACACAATATGAGGTATGGAAAATATTATGCTGTGATTTCTTTAGTTTCATGTGAACCAATATGGGGCACAGTGACCTGCCTTGAAGAGCAGGCAGTGAAGGGGGGAATAACCATGCAGGTCACCATGGAAAAGCAAGTTTTCTTGCACTACCTGCCCCATTTATTTCCAGGCCTTTCAAACCTGTGGAAGGCCCACAGCTTCCTCTCCTGAGCTGAGCAGGGTTTGGCCCTGCTTTTGAGGTCAAGGTGTCCAACATAACCCCATAAAGGCAATGTGGTCGTCAAAAGAATGGAGCAGAAGAGAAAACCTGACAGTCACTAACTGGATTTTTGAGGTTGCTTTTCACAAGTGTTGATAAAATAACTCTCTGCCCAGCACATTTCACAGGATCCCTTCCCTCTTCAGATTCTACGTGAGCAGATGTGCCCAATAGCTCATCAGACCTTCAAATTTGACCCCCAGCTCAATGTTGAACAACTATCTTTAAAAAAAGAGATGCACTGGGAACGTATTTCAGTCCTTTTAGAGGATTCTGGTATAACTGGCAAATTTCTCCTGAATTTATGTGTGACCCAGTTCTGAAATGTGTTAAAACTCCTTCATTCATCTGAATCTCAAGATGAGTCAGATCTTTGTGCAAAGTGCTGTGTGAAATTAGGTAGTTAGATGTTTGCCTCAGAAACTCAAGGAAATGCTGCTCCAGTTGTTGAGATGCAAATTCAAATGTCTGATTTTCAGAAAGTGTAAGATCAGACCCACAAATATGAGAAACTGCTAAAGTTAGGATGTACAGAAGTGAGATGAAGTGTGAAATAATATATAACAACCTAAAGAAAATGTGTGGTATAAATCTGCAGTACTTTCACCCAATTGCACAAGTTAGTTTATCTCAGCTGGATAAAGTCCTGTCAAAGTTCTTTATATGATCTCCTCCAGGGATGTGAATTTTTCCATAACAGAGGTGTTGGCCATTTCTGGAAAGCTCTTGCTATGAGTCAGGCATGTACTACTTTCCATTTTCTCAGAAGAACTCTTTAAATACACTTGAGGCAATGGAAAGCCATCTGGAGGCAGAGGCTGAAGGATGGGTTGTGACTGCTTGGTTCAGTGGTGCAGAGCTCTGAGGACGGGGTGGGAAATGGACTATCCCATGTCACAGCAAGATTTTTATCAGAATTAAATCCACTATTTCTTTGCTTTTACTCTTCAGTGATTTTATGTGATATATTCTATAAATACAGGCCTCTTGGAAACTTCAGTGGGGCTCTGATCAGCCACCTGGGTTACAACACCATCTAATGTCTAGTGCAGATGAGGCTTTTGCATATCCTCAGGTGGTAGCTACATCTTCAACAACACAAATTTCTGCAGTCCCACTCAGACTGTTAATGACTTGGTTACTCTAAAAAATAATGTATGCTTCAGCTTAACCAGACACCATCTGATTTCTCTAGTGTGTATTCCAAGTGGAAAACAGATGATTTGTTTATAAAGATGAGTTTCTTGGGCCACAGCTGAGATCTCATCATTTATTTAAAATTAAATTGTAAATATACAGGAGAAAGCCAAGCTTACACCAGCTGAGAATTCCCCCTGCACGTTTTTCAGCTGCTCATGACCTTACCTCTTCCTCCTCACTGACAGGTAACAGAGTTGATTTCCCTGTACACAGAAGGAGCCCTGGATACTGGAAAGTTTACACCTCTGAATGTTTCTCTTGATTAAATATGTTGAGTGAGTGCTGAAAGAATGATAATTAAGATGTTCTCTACATGCAAATTGACATTTAGTTGGGGATGATGGGACTGAAGCAAACACAGCAATGAAATAAATCAAGGTCATTGTAAGACTGAGCTGCCAGAGTAGAGTTTGGGTGTTGGGCCAAGTCTGGATCTGACAGCAGAGGAATCCAGTACACACCATATTTGAAGCCATGGCAAGGAAAGCACAAGGATAACTGTGTACACAGAAGTCCATAGCCCAGTTTTGCTTATTTGGCAGCCAACCTTTTCAGACATAAATTGCTCTCACCTCCCCACTCTGTGAGTCTTTCCTTAGGCTTAAGTTGTCCTTGCATTAGCTCCTTGTAGTAGTGGGATTGTGCTGAGGTTCTTCAGTGGCCCAAATGAGTGTTTGAATTTCCAAAGTTCTCCCACTGGAGCTCACATTCTTTTTTTTCTCTCCCCACACTTTGACTTCAAAACATGGAGTGTATATAAAGATCAGGAGGGATCAGGAGCAGCCAGCAATGATTTACAGAGGGGAAATCGTGTTTGACCAGCCTGATTTCCCCCACAAAGAGCTGACCAGCTTGATGCATGAGGGGAGAGCAGTGAATGTTTTTTAACTTGACTAGTATATCTTTTGTCATTGTCTCCCATAATAACACCAAAATAAGATGACAAAGTATGGGTTGAATAAGTGGACAGTAAAATGGATTAAAAATTGGTTGCACCACTAGGCCCAGAGGGCTGTGACCAGTGACACAAAGTCAAGTAGGAGGAAAATCACTGAGGATGTGTCCCAGAACTCTGCCCAGTTCTGGGCTCCCCAGTGCAAGAGTGACACAGATTTATTGGAGCTAGTCCAGCACAGGGTCACGAAGGTGATTACTGGATTGGAGCATTTCTCATATCAGGAGGTACTGAGACAGCCTGGACTGTTCAGCCTGGAGAGCAGAAGGCTCGGGGGGATCTAATCAATGTCTATAAATACCCAGTGGAAGAGAATGAAGACAAGGGATTAGACTTCACTGACAGGACAAGAGTGACTGGGCACAAACTAAAACTCATTAAATACTTACTGTGAGGAAGGTCAAACACTGGGCCAGGTTGCCTGGTGATCATCTGGAGATAATTCAAACCAGACTGGACACAGTTCTGAGCAACCCTCTCTGGATAACCCTGCTTGGGCAGTGTTGGACTAGACCTCAAGGTTGGACTAGACCTCAAGGCTGGACTAGGTCTCAAGGCTGGACTAGATTTCAAGGCTGGACTAGATCTCAAGAGCTGCCTCCAACCTCAACCACTCCATGATTCTGTGACTGTAACAGCACATAGCACTCATCTTCTTTGAAGGCAAAGAATATATCCAAAGTACAGCATTGCTGATTATTAATTGTTCATTAGCACAGCTCTCATTGCCATAATAAAGTATGTATGTTTTCAGGCTCTGCTCTCAGTTGCAATTCGAAACACTATAACACAATAATTATAACTCGAAGTGCAGCAGTGATCGGATCCAAGAAGCATTTTGGCTGCAGACTCCCAAATTTTCAGGAAGTTCCAGTGCAGATCTGCACCTTGCACCTGGTTCCTGTCTGTGTAATGGGCAGAACCAGCATTTCTTATCTGAACAGCCACCTGCTATTTCAAGAAAACCCAAACCCCACAGCTTTGGAGACATTCTTGTTTAGATTCAGACTCAAGGCTTTCTAGCCAAGGTCAAGTCTGTTGCTGTAAAATATTCTACCTGCTCCACTCTATCCTGCATCTCTAAACGTATTTTAAAAATATAGGTTTTAAAATGTTTTAAAAGAACACAAAAAGGGGACATTGAATTAGAGCAGAACAAGACAAGCATAAAAACGGTTTTAAACAGATTTGATTTTTGGTTTTTTGGCAAGTTTTTCAAATGGCTTTTGGTGACGCATATTGCTAAAACAGAGCCAGAAATAAACTATTTATGAGAATTTTTTTTCCAGTAAGTGAAAATCCAATTATTTTGATTTGAAGGTTTTGGGGTTTTGCTTTTTTTTTTTTTTAAATAAACATTTTTAAATATTTGGGAGATTGTTCTTTAAATTAAATAAGCAATCACAGAGTGCAGAGGACTGCTCTCCCAAGGTGATGGTCCTTCTCCATGTGAAGAACCAGACACAAGAAAAAAATACTGAGTCTCAGCTCTTCAATGAGAATTTTTACATTATAGGAAGGTCTAACCTCACAAGCTGAGAATGCATTTGCCTGGCACCTTTTTCAACAACTATGCACTCCATTACAAGTAAAAGTGCATTATTACAGAAATTCAATTGCCCTGACAGAGTGTAAATTCAGACTGCAATTTCTTTCATTTTGCTTTCTGCTGGACACTTCTGGTGACGCTTGTTTTCCTGCCTATGTCCCCATACCACTGGAGTTCTCTTAAACCACAGCTAGTGGGGGTCAGTTCTGAATCAGATTTTTTGAAAAGTTACCCCTAAAAAAGAAAGCCTCACTTCAAGAGCATTAGTGATAGACATTGTCTGCCTGGACTAAGAGTGGACATTGTCTGCCTGGACTTCAGGGAGCCCTTTGACACTGTCTCACTTAAGATCCTCATAGACAAGCTGTTGTTTTAAGTACTGGATAAGCAGCCAGTGATTTGGCTTGAGAACTGGTTGAGTGGCTGGGACCAGAGGTTGGTGGTCAGTGGCGTGGAGTCTGGTTGGAGGGCAGCAACTAGTGATTGTATCCCAGGGGTCACACACTGAGTCCAGCCCTGTTTAACATTCTCAGCAGCAGCTGGGATGATGGGGCAGAGTGTACCCCTAGCAAGCTTGCCAGCAACACCAAACTGGAAGGAGTGGTTGATGTGCCAGAGGGTTGTGTATCCATCCAGAGGGACCTCAGTGGGCTGGAGAAATGGGACAGCAGGAACCTCATGGAGTTCAACAATGAGAAGTGCCAAATCCTGCACCTGGTGAGGAAAAAATGCGGGCACCAGGACATGCTGGAGACCACCCAGTGGGAAAGGAGCTTGATGGAAAAGGACCTGTGGGTGCTGCTGAACACCAAATTGAGCTTGAGCCAGCAACATTCTCTTGTGGTCAAGGTCCATGGTATCCAGGGCTGCATTTGCTGTACATGCAAAGTACTGCCAGCAGGTCCAGAGGGGTGATCCCACTTATTCAACCCTGGCGAGGCAAAATCTGGAGTTCTGTGTCCCATCCTTAGAGCAGACAGTCAGACCTGCTGTACCACATGGGATGCTGCCTGGCCACGTGCTCCTCATCTCTGACTGCTCCCCATCAGCACAATTCCATGCATTTTGTCCCATCTAGTTTAAAAGATACCTTCCTACCCAAACCATTCAAGGATTTTGTGTGCTGCACCCATTACCATTTCTTCTTTGTGATTGTGTGGGTCTATGCAAATAATTTTGGCACCTAACCTTGATAAAGAGAACCCTGTACTCTTTATTATGCTTTGCAAAGCACTGCTAGCCTATATTGGGAGAGTTAGAGGGTAACCTGCATGACCATACACCTCTTGCTGTCTTTTTTACTCCTTTTTCTTCATGCCAGTTTGGCTCAGGAGGGTTTTCCTGGAAGAGAGGCTTTCAGCAGGGCTGGTAATGGGGATGCCATAAGGAGGTGCAGTGTCCCATCCTCACCTGCATGCCCAAAGTTGTGGGCTGCATCTCAAGTACAGGCTCCTTGTCCTCCTGTAACCCCTGGCACCAGCACAAATCATGCAGCAGGCTGCTGGGTCTGCCTTAGAGGCTGGTTTGCTTTTGTGTTGAAATTTCATGAAGCCTTAATAACTCTCACTCATAACTTTCCAGCCAAAACTTCACTGCCATTGACCCTGAAAAAATGAATACATAAACAAAAGTCTGAGAAGTGAACGCAGATGAGCTGAACTAACTTACTGATTAGGACTATAATGGCTTAATGGGTAAAGCATGTACCCTCTGAGTCTCTTGCTTTGGCTTAGTTGTGGTGATGGAGAAGAGATAAAGACCAGCTGAACACAGGAAATAGGCAGACAAAATCCACCTGTCATTGACTATTGGTTACTTTTGTCACTGCAAGGACTCTCAGGAAGGAAAACCTGACATCTGACAAGATTTATTATAAGAACCATTAGCACCATCTCCCTATCAACAGTTTTACCACATTCAAAAAGGTGGTGTTGGGTAAATACTGAGCCAGAGAAATTACATATGTTAGTAAAAAGTATCTCCTCCATCAGAGTTTGACAAGTCCTGAAATCACTGAGCTAAGGTGCACCATGTAACAGGTAGTCAGGCATAAAACAAAACAGAAAACATCACAAGTTTGGTTCACAGCTCAACAATAGCTCCATGCAACCTCATCTACCAAACAAATAAGGAAAATGAAATATTTAAATAAAAGCACTGGGCCATTGTTTTCCCTTCCTGGCACTCAAAACTTGGCCCCAGATCTACTGTGCATTTCACTGACTACTGAGAATGTGTCTGACAAACTTCGATTGAGTTTTGGGGTTTTAAGTAAACAGCTGGTATCCTCTATAGACTTAATTGTCCCCAGTCCCCTCCAGTTCAACAGCCAGAGCCAGTGCAGCTCTCCTTTCAGCTGCTGGAGATGTTGATGGCTGCTTGTTGCTATTCCTTTTGTTTCTTTCAACTGGGATATTCTCCTCTGGGAATTAATCCCACCAGTCTTGAAGGTAGTCTTGCAAAAATAGGAATGATGTAAATTAAGGAACAGGTTGCCTGGAGAAACTGGGGATTCCCCATCCCTGGAAGTGTTCAAGGCTGGATGGTGCTCTGAACAACCTGGTCTAGTGGAAGATGTCCCTGCCCATTGAAACTAAATGGTTTTTAAAGTCTCTCCCAACCCAAACATTTTCATGATTCTATGATTCTAAGATAGGATGTGTTTGGAGAGGGACAAAGATATAGAGGGAAGAAAGCAGCAATGCCTAGGGGGAAAAGGAGGAGACATTTTAATGCTTCAGGGATATTCAGGCTTAGCCCCTGAAGTCTAAATGTACTAATCCACTCTGATTTTCTGAAATGATTGAATGCATACTTTAACAATATGGATTCTTGCTTTCAGAGCCCAGCCAGCATAAATCACAAATATGCATTGTCTGCAATATATATGACACATTTTATTACCTTGGTTCATGGCCGACACTTAATTTAATGTTCACCCTTCCATGTAATATATTGCAAGATATGCATCGCTTCACGGTTCTGCACCACGGTGCTCAAATTGCCTATGGTATTGATCTATACGATGATTAAACCTCAGCATTCTTTAAGAACCTGGGCTCTCAGAGCACTAGATGGTGCTAGAGAATGCTCTTAGCCAGCTCCGGGGCTGCATCCCCACAAATTCCCTCCATGTACCGTTTTTGTGCAATGTAACAGCATAACCTGCATCCAGCATCTACATTCTCAGCAGTGCTTCAGACGGGCTGCTGGCATTGCCCATCACTCTTCCCCGCTGGGTGATGAGAAGTTGCTTGTTGTTGCCAGGGGCAAGCTGTCAGACTCACGAGTGAAGCACCCAAGTCATGGGACTGCCTTCAAAAACAGGGAATGTATAAATTTTTTTAGGTGTGCTTTTGTTTGCACTCTGGTTCCTAAGCCCTAGGACAGTTACGGTGCTATTTATGTGCTCCCTAGGAAAGCTTGGGAGTGCTGGGCACTAAAAGACCAGAGCCAGGCATGGGTCTGAGCAAGAGAGTTCAAACCACAGCTCAGACCTCACCGGGAGGGGTTGGAAGTTTGGTTCTGAACCATCCAAAGTAAAGAAACCACCCTTGGAAACCACCAGATGAGAAAGACAATTAGGAAACAGAGTGGGGAGTTGTACAGTTCTGTGTCTACTAACAACTGGTAATTTTTTTGGCTGGAGCACATGCTGGGAGAGGAGGGTTTCAGGGAGACCAGGACAGCCCGCACCCAGCAAGAGGTTTTCTCGTGTCCCTTGAGGGAAGAGGGAATCTTTAGCTGGTTCAGTAGGGTTAGGCTGGGTATGTGTCCTGCGATGCGCAGAAAGGGAAAGCAAGTGAGCTGCACTTCACCTCAGAGAAGACCCTGGCATCAACATCAATGGGTCATCTTGTCACCAGCAGCTGCACCACGTGAGGACAGGCTCTTGGAGAGAAACCCAGGTGTTGGTCCTTCTTCTCCTGCCAGGTGCCCAAGGACACGGGGTGTCCCGGGGAACCAAGGCACACAGATACTGGCAGCATAACAGGGATGATACAGGGCACTTTCCCTCTGTGACAGCTCAGCTGGGAGGCTGCACACTGGGCTGCACAAGACCCAGGTGCTTATGGGGCAGCCACAGAGCCTGGTGCTATTAACACCAATGTTGTGGGTTCAATCCCTGTATGGGCCACTCGCTTCAGAGCTGGACTTCACGGTCCTTGTGGGTCCCTTCCAACGTGAATATTCTGTGATCCTGTGGCCCAAATCAGCAGTATTTTCATGGCATTGGTGCTGTGAGAGGCGCTGCCCAGCTGTGCCTATCCTGGGGGTGGGCACGCTGCAGGACGGCACAAGGTGACACCGAGCCGCAGACAGCAACTGCTGCCGACAGCTGGAGCAGCCACTGGGACACAGGAGCACAGGGCAGCCTTGGGGTAAGTCCCAGGGGCACAGCTGGCAGCCAGCACCCCTCCTCCTCCTGCCTGCAGGGCAGCTGCCATGGCAGGACAGCAGCTTCCCCAGGCGCCAACACCGCCGGGCTTGGTCTCATCCTGCCCACGTAGCACAGGCTGGAGCCTGCACCAGCCGCAGCTCCCCCCATCCCACCCGGCTGCAGGATCAGCCCAGGGACCCATCCAAACCTCAGCTCCCAAGGCAGGCTGGATCAGGCACAATCAGCCACATGTGGTGGGCACATCTCCTGTGGCTGGTTCTTTCTGGATGTGGTGTGGCTACTCCACGTTCATGCAACACCAGGGTGCAGCCACGGGCCATGCCATGCTTCATCCCACCAGGAGTACCAATGAGGAGCAGTGCAGAGTAAAAACCATGGCTTGTAAACATGGAAATCCAGGCAGGTGTTATGGGCCCTGCACTTACGTGCCTCTGATATCATGGACCAAAAGCAATCGCTTCTTTTGGCTCATTTAACCTTGGTGGCACATGTTCCCATTCTGCTCCTGCTTGATGATGGCATTGAAACCAGATGGAAATGCTTTGAAGAACTTAGATATGACTTCCTGGAATTACAACATCATCACTAAATCAACCAGTCAGGCAACAGCTAAAGAATGACATTCCCAAGGAACTGACCTTGTGTTTTCAGCACCACTGAGACATTTAAGGGACACAGTCAGATCCCATTAGGCCCGTAGCCTGTTTTGAAACATCAGTGGAATCATTATCATTTTTCTTCTTGTTGAAATCAAATCAAAACAATTGTTTATATGAATTTAAAGGTATCCCTCAAGCACTCACAGAGGGTGAAACTGCAAACCAAAGGGGAAACCCCACTGCTGGGCTGGTTCTCCCAGTTCAGTAATGTGCCTAAAGTCTCTTCATTGCCGAAGAAACTTGCCATGGTGTCTCATCCCTGTCTCATGTTATATCACCCACAGCCTTCTAACATCACACAGGGAGGGAAATTTGCTTTTAATTGATTGTTAACCTACCCGTGTCCCTCTGTGTGCCTTTTATTTACATTAGCAGTCTGAAAGAGCAAAGTATTCCCCTTCTCATTTCACTCTGCTGGAGAAACGGGTTTGCTGTCATCACTCCTCATAAGCACAGCCTGAGACCTGCTTTCCTAAACTCTCCCTTCCACCATTTGTCTTTACTACCTCATAGCTGTCAGCTTTTCTTCTAGCTGCTACTATGAAATGAGCACAAGGTCGTTTTGGCCAAAAACCACTCAAGAATCAAGAAGTAGAGGAGGAGGGGAGCAATTACTGATCTTCGAAGGGAAACCTGGAGAAAGCTGGCAAAGTATCCTTGATTGAGGGTTGCAGCCCTCAGCCTCCAGATCGAGGCTCTCCATTAATCTTACCCAATAATACATTCAAGGGAATTGTAAGCAAGCATTTATCCCAGCATCACCAAGGCTCTCTAATCCTCCTGCCAGAAAGAAACCTCTTCTGAAATAATTTGATATGTGGAGAAACCCTAAAGTGACATTCAGTTCTCTTATTGCAACAGCTGTATAAAACAAAGATTGACAGTGCTCTGTGACTCTCTTTTCCAACAGAATTTTCCTTAAGCAATTTATTTCATCTGTGCTGCCTCAGTTTCCCCACATGTAAAAGGGACATAGTGGGAGCTTCTGGTTTGACACTGGAAGATGTGTCCAAGGAGAAAATGAGTTTTCTAGGAGCTGGTTGATTTTCTTTCCCCAGCTGAATGGGCACTAAAACATAGAGGGAGTCAGAAACATTCCCAAAAACCTGGGAGAAGTAACTAGCCCAAATTATGACAGAGAGAGCCCTTGTTTGACCGCCCCATGAAAAACCAGCATGCCATGTTCAGGCTCTTTCTGTTCAAGTGATAGATGCTTTAACAGACAACCAGATAAATACATTTATTTTCCCCAAAGAAAGAAAGCTTCTGCAGAAAAGGCCACTATATTTTAATGTCACTGCCACTTCCACTTGGGCCAGAAAGTCTAAACATTTCTTTCCAGGCCTTTGGTTTCCCAGAAGGTGGGGTTTTTTTCTAACAGCTAGTGAAAATTCAGACAATTGTGTCATATATCGCAGGGATTTCAGAATGAAAGAAGAGGTCCATCAGGACAAGAAAGAGAAGGCAAAGAGAAGGCACCTTCCTTTACCCTGTTCAAGCTTCTTGGCATCCTGCTCGGTAATTTCCCCCATTTTGGGGATGCAGAGAGAGTCCAAGGAAAGTCTGAAGAAGGAAGGGGGCTGAATTCTCACTTCTTTAGTGAAGTCATAGGTAAGAATAGCCCACCAGGTGGGTGCTGGTTCACTACCCAATTAGATACAATCAACACAACACCCACTCTGTGTTCTGAGTGGGAACCAGCAGGCACGGGTGGCGGTCCAGATTGTCACCTGGGTGCTGCTGGGTGCCGTCACCCACCTGTCTGGCACCAGCTCCGTGCCCTTCTCGGGGAACCCCACTGCTGCCATCCACCAGCCCAGCGGGCCAAGCAGCCACCCCAAGCTGGGTCTGCACGCCCGGGCGGCCAGTGCGGAGCCAGGCTGTCCCCTCACTCCCCTCCCACCTCCCCCTCGCCGGCCGCCAGGACTTTGTGTCCTAAAAGCTCATTCTTTCCATAGCGTAAAAAATAAACCAGCATGTGCTCCTCTCCAACGCCGCCCGTCTCCACAACGGCCCCGGGTGGGTTGTTGTTGTCGTTCGGCTCTGCCTCTCCTTAAATAACAGAATTGCAGCGGGTCTAATCCTGCAAAGTGCTGAGTAACAGCTCGTTCCCAATAAATTAAGCAGGCACTCAGCGCCGCAGCCTGATATTTGTATCCATGTCCTCCCGGATTATCAGTCTCTCCTCCTCGCTCTCTGCCCGGCCCCTCGGGGAGCAATTATCTGTGAATGAGAACAGAATAACTCTTTTAGCAGAAGGTTTCCACACTCGCGCACAAGGAGCGCTCTGAATGGATTTATCATGCTTGCTAAAAAGGGAGGTGGTAAAAAATTCCCCCCCTTCTCTCTTTTTTTCTCCTATATTTTAAGGAGAAATCCCTGAAGCGGCAGCCGTTCCCCGGTGGCTCCACACACCAGGGGGGGAAAAAAAAAGGAAAAAAAAATAGAAAAAAAAATGGATATAGTAAAACTTTTTAAGGGAGGCATGAATCGGTTCTTCAGAAAAACAAGGCAGCGGTGCCAACTGGAAATGTTTGCTTTGGGGGTGAGTTAGATGGCTGGCGTCAGCCAGGGCTAAAGACATGCCAGCGGAATGCAATATTGGGGAAGCAGCAGGTCACTCAATCACTGGCAATTTGCCCAGGAGCAACTGGATGCCTTCAGATTTTTTTTTCCTTGTGTGTGCATGTTGCTCTTTTTTTTTTTTTTTNGCAAACAGAGCCCCAGCAGTTTTGAGGCCGGGGAGCTGGAGAATGGTATTTCTGAAAGGCACGTTCCTGCAGGAATACCCCCGTGGGTCTGCCTGGCTGCACAGCAGTGACATCTGGCAGAAGTGGTTGCGTTGGGATGGATGAGGCTGAATCCTGCCTGCTGCTGCCTCCACGCACAAGGCAGCAGATGCAGCACAGTGCCAGGGCAGTGGGCAGCCCCAGGGAGGGGATGAGGCAGGAAGATGGGACAGCAGCACCTCCAAAAATACCCTCCAGCAAACTAGAATATTTTTTTCCTCCAGTAACAAGTATCAAACACTATAGAAGAGACTTGTGTTTATATTTTGGGGAAGCAACAGGATTTTCTTCAAGGTCAATATGCTTTATGGGAGTGGAGAAATTAGGTAAAAGACAAAAATAAATATTTCCCCTAATGAACAATGTCCATTAACTCCCCACAGCACAGGAGGAGGCAAAGACCCAACAGGCATTTTTGCCTGCACATCTATAGTTTTTCATTGCTGTATCATTTGTGCAGAGTGCCAGGCTGCACACAGAGCCCAAATAAGCCAGGGAGGGAAAGTGTCCCAGCAGGAGAGGCTCTAAAGGAGGTGTTGGCCTGACTGGCAGCAACCAGCAGCATTAGGGATCTGCCTTTTTCACTAACATGGGAAATCAGTGCTCGGCCAGCAGATGAATGCAGCGCAGTCACCAGCACCTGATGGGCTGATGTCGACCGTGGCAGCTCTCCAGAGGTAAAAAGGAGCAGTAAAATTGCCCTTGTTTTTGCCTTCTCCGTCCATATGAATAAAACCCAATGTGTGAGAGGGAGGGCACCTCTTGTGAAAGCAAACCCAAAGACCCAGTTTTACCTGAGATTCCAAACTCTGAGGGTTCAATCCCACTCTGAAGCATTTTCACAGTTAAACATCAGCACCACACCCACCCATCTTCCACCACAATGTCACCACTCCACAGGGAAAAGCCACCCACGAGACTGACGCTGCAGAAGGAGGAGAGGCCAACTTCTGCAAAGACAAATCTTATCAATCCACGAAAAAATTGGAGAGAAAGTATCGATGTTTGGAGGCAAACCACAGCTATGTAGGGATCCCTGAGGGGTCTCTTAAGCAGGGGCTGTACCTGTGCTCTTCTGATGTCTCCTGACCTGGCAGCTGCCCTTGCACTGTCGTACCATTGTGCCCAGTGATACGGCCAGCAGCCCACCCAAGTCCAAAGACCATCAGGCTTTGAACTGCAATGTCAGCTCAGGACACAATGCCCATTTGAAATGCAGCTTTTTTTCCCCATTTCTGGTATCCAGAGTCATTGGTCCAGCAAAGATGGGTTTAGCTTGATCACTCTTGTCTCTCCATCAACACCTTTTTTTTTCATTTTCATCCTGATTTTGGATCTTGATCCAGCTACAGAGGAGAATGAACTAAAATGCCCTCAGCCTTCAAGGCCTCCATCATTCTCCTTTTCTGCGTCCCTTTTCATCTTATTAAGATTCATACTTGGAACAAGACTTTGTCATTAGATCACTGGACCAAGGCTTTATTTAAAATGGATTGCAATCCCAGGTCAGTCACCAGTTTCTTGTGTGATCTTGAGAAGAATCCCCTTTCCTCAGATCCTGCTGCTGTAAAATGGATATTTTAACTTTTTCATTTCCTTACTGTGCTTTTTTTAGTCTCAAGAAAGAGACAGTCTCCCTCAAAGTGTGTGCACAGCAAAACAGCGACAGTTATTTGGGTTTATTGTAAAGTATCTTTAACTAACAAAATTAAACAATTATTTAGCAAAATACACAAGTTCCTGACAATGTCTAGGGGAAAAAAAACCATTTCACCAACTCCTTTTCCACATGATTAATCCTTGTAAAAATTATCGCACTGGAGTGTCCAGCCCATACAGCTGCTCTAGGTGCTGTAGTTGTCCATTCAACCCTGACACTTAACTGCCTGCAAGTGCCTCCTTCTCCCCAGGAACACCCTCGGTGTGGTCCAAGGGAGCACTGATAGGCAGCGAGGAAGGAAAGTGAGGACACACTCAATCACCCCAAAGGATAAATGTCACAGTGAGCTCTCCCACCCAACCTGGTGCTCAAGGGCTGCAGATCAAGCCACAGTGGCCAACGGAGATGGGCAGGACTGAGCCCATTGCTTCTCCTGCCTCAGTGCTGCTCTGTAACTTGGGGAAATCGGTTTTGTTTCCCACACCTCAATTTCCCCATCTGGAACACGGAAATAATTATCTTGGCTTGTTTTTAAAGGCCTTTCAGATGAACAGCCCTTTTAAAGAGGTAAGTTGTATTATAAGCAACGGACTCTCACGTCTGCCAAGAACCAAAAGTGATATGAGGGAGATGAAATTCAGGCCACCTCATCAGCAAAGCATGTTGACCTGGCGTTCAAGACAAGGTTAGGGCTCTTGGAGAGAACCCATTCCTTTTTGGGATGGAAAGGAGTGGACATAGACCCAGCACATGCTTTCCTATTATTAGTCATTTGTATCCATGTATTGCTGCAAATGTGTACAGCCCTCAACAACCCACCAAAGCCTAAAGGGCACAGCTCAAAGTCATCTAGCCCAGCAGCTCAATCACGCAATGGGGGATGAGGAGAAGTTGCCAGGTAATTTCCCCATGACAGCTCGAGCAGGATGGATGCAACCAGCCCTCAGCAAGCCTGCAAGTCCCAGCACCTCCATGAGCCTCTCAGTAGGACTGGAGAGGGACCAGAGCAGCCAGAGGGACCTGCCTGGGGACCAACTGGAGAGCACGGCATCTCCAGAGGACCAGGTGGGTGACTCACATTTGGCTGGAGGAAGGACGCTGGAAGCAGGCGAGGTGCAGGCACAGGCGAGGTTCGCGAGGACCTCGCAAACAGGGCTGGAAGCACGGCCGAGAGCTGCTTTGCACGACAGGGCCAAATCCGTCCCTGGCACGGCTCCCCTCCAGCCGCCCCGGTGTGTTTGTGTAAGGATCCAGCCCTGGCCGCGCTGGGAGGCACCGGCTGCGCGGGGCTGGCATGCCAGCCGGGAGGCCCAGACACAGGGACGGTGCCAGATGCCGGGCATATTTTGTCAGCCGCGCGGGCTGCGGGCTGTCACACGGGGCTGGCTGTGCACCTGCGCGACCCCGGGCCGCCCGGCTATTAACAGCCGGCGACAGCGCTCTGATGCCGGATCGCTGACCGCCCCGTCCCCGGGCACAGGGATAAAGCAGCCTCCCCGCTGATAACCCCGGGGCTCTGCTGCAGCCGGGACTGATGCAGGTGCCAATGCTCCCAGTGCTTGCTCCTCGCCGGGGTTCGATGTGTGCGGCCAGCCCGGCTCCACCGCCCCCGGCCGCTCCGGATCACGGGATGCCCAGTGCTCCTGGTGCTCCTGGTCCAGCCCCTTCAGCTGGTGGGGCTCTAAAGATCTCCCGATGCAATTGCTGAATTTCTGGGATCCTCCAAGCAAAGGTGAGGCCAGCACAAATTTCTGAGAGGAGAACTAACACAGGGACAAATAAGATGAGATGTGAAGTGTGTTTAGTACCCAAAGGCAAGCGCTGCAGCAGGCACTGAGTATTTGGGGGCTAAAACCTGGGAGATAGCATCTGAAGGGGTCACGAAAGCAGGCACTGCTGGAGAAAGCTGCATTTACTATTTTATCACCCCTTCCACAGCAACCTGAGCACCAGCCCCAAGCAATCCTTGCACACTCAGAGTAAAAGTCCTGCCACGTCCAGCCCCTCTGCAGGAAACACACAATGGGTGATGGCCTTCACATTCTCTCTCTCTCTCCTTTCACTGCTGACCCAAAATAAGAGCAATCCGACTAATTAACAGAGCTAATTAGCATCAGGATGAAACATCCAACATGGACGGCAGATTCTTAGGAAATAGATTTTGGTGCCTTGAGACACAGAAAAATGATTTCCCAAGCATCATGTGCACAGCACAGACAGCTATATGACTTTTTCTCTTTTTCCTCATCAGTTCTTGGTTCTTGCATAAAGATGATTTTTAATGCCAAAGCATTGTGCTTCATCTCTCTTTATTTCAGGCCACAGGCTCACCACATTTTGGACTGGTTGCAGCCCATCTGGTTTCACTAATACTTCTAATATAATATTTATAACTAGCTAAGGGCTGATCATATGACGGGTGTAATCCATAAGTCATGTGCCAGTTGTGGTTATTCTACACCTCAAGCCATTTTTCTGTATTTTGGTGTCCATAGCCTGCTGGGGTATTTCTATGTTTTGTCGCTGTTGTACCTTTCCACCTTTGCAGCCTGGCATTAAAGAAGGCTGTCTTGGTAATTAAGAGAAAAAGAATCACTTTGTTTCCACCCAAAAATAGGACATGAGACGAGAGAATCAACCAAAGCCTTTGCTTGCCATCATCTTCGGATTTTCTGAAGGAACTTGTGCTTAGGAAAGTTGTTGAATCTAAACAAAATTATCTTCTCAACAAGTTCCTCCTTCCTGCTGCCAGAAGGATCATCCAACAGAAAGCAAAACCAGGTCTGACAGCTTTAGCTCACCCATAGCCAGCTGTGGCAGCCGAGCTTCATCTTCAGCGGACACAGGATATTTCCTGGCAGACCATCAGGTGTCAGGGAGCAAAGATCCTCTGTATTAAAGGGGGAGTTCCTGTTCCATGTAAGTACTTCCTTCTTGTTCTTTCTGTCCTTCTTACCCTATGTTGCCAGGGTGGGCAAGTGGGAGGAATCTCTGGAGAGATGCTCAGACACATCAAGAGATGTTCTTGACCCCTCCCAAACAGCACTTTATAAAATACCTTGAAGAAATTTCAGGTGAGACCATATTTGAGGGGAAAAAAACCTAAATAAACAAACAAAAACCACTTTTTCCTTAGTTTTGAAAAGAATGAATATCATTAATGTTAAGCCACTGGCACCAGGCTAGGATCTGGCCCCGTGCGGCTCCAGAGGCAGAAGGAGAGTGAATTCTCCCTTTCCACGGGTGCTTACAGTTGGCCACAGCCTGTGAAAGCAAATGATTTAATGATTCATTCTGGCAAGCAGGGAAGGATGACTTCAGGTTTGAGCTTCCCACATCGCTTCTAGCTGCTGCCCCCGGAGATCCAACACGTCAGTGGCCAAGACGATTGCACAACGCAGAGCCAAGAGGTGCTGCCTCCTCAGCCTCTGGGGCAGCAGCACAAAGGAGGGTCCCTCCGTGGCACATGGGAATTCAACAGCAAAAAAGAGGCTGTACATCAACCCCAGGAGAAACTAAACCTCTCCTTTTCATGCAGAGCCTTTCAGCAGCAACAGCCTCTACCCCGTGGGTCAGTTTATGCAGAACGGCTCCGCAGTAATGGGATTAAGAAGCTCTTCACTGCTTGGATCGCTTCGCAGTGGGAAGATCCAAAATCAACTGATGGAAAACAGGGTAATTCCTCCTGCAGAGGGAGCGGGATTGTTTGTGGAACCAAATGATCAAACAACGACTCTGAGGAGTTCAAGGGTTCCATGCCTGGAGACATGTACCCCAACCCTGCGGGCACCGGGCGCAGTGTCAGCGCTTGGTTGGGACCCCATGGCCCACCCTGGGGGCAGTTCTGTGGGGCTGGCAGTGTGTGACGTAGCAGAGGTGACAGGGAAAAGGAGCAGTCATTCTCTCAGGCAAATCTCAACAGTAAACCTCAAGGCTGGAGGCTCAGCTCCCACAAGGAGCTCTTGAAGGAACATAAAATCCTGAATTGCCCCAGGATTCATGGCTGAGAAGTCCCAAATAACACGTCCACCATCATATGAGGATGTGCAAAACACTTCTGTCTGTTGCAGAACTGGGTTTCCCCTTCTCCACAGACACCACATGGCCTTGCACCTTATACAAACCCTTGTCTTCAAAGAGAAAGATACTCTCAAATTCCTTCAGTGTTGACCTTGCCAAGCTAATTTTCTGGTTCATCCAGCCCTCATGGGATTTGGCTCTGACGAGGGTGAGTTGGCTGAGCATCAGCAGCAGCAGGCACCTGGAGTTTGTGACAGAAGAACAAGGCAAATTGTGGAGACCCATCAAGTCTCCACCATCAAGAATGGGAGTCACTCAACCAGCCTCTCCAAGAGCCTTCAGGGGTGAAAATATTTCATACTAAAGGCAGTCATATATTTAACATGTACGCATTATTTCAACTCTGACAATTTTAGGAGCTTGTCAGAAATTATTATTAGAGGCTTCGTACATGTCCTGTTTTTCTTCAGTCTCTCCCATGGCAGGGAGTGAAGTCTTGTGACAGACAGGACCCTATTAAGAGTTTCCAGTATTCACACAGAGCTTGACACCTCAAAATTACATTATTCAGGCTCTTCTCCATCTGGAAGAGTGAATGGACTACAGTTGGTCTGAAAATTGAGTTTTCTTCTCTCACAAAAATTCTGACTTTTACTTAAAATAAATAGAAACTGCTAAAAATAAACTTTCTGCTTTTAGATATAAAACTTCAGTAAACATCTGAAATCTCATGCTGAAAACAGACACTTCTCAAGGAAAAAAAATTGCTAATCCATAAAGGCATTTTCTGACAGAAAACATTTGAGAAGTAAACATTTTGGAGCAGCCCTTGAAATGCTCTTTTGCCTAGCTCAGTGCAGTGCACATTACCTATTTTAAATATCAGCTGGAACACTGACATCTGGATCTTTAAATAGAGAAATCTTTTTTACTCTCTCTTCCAGGTAAGCTCAGCAATAGATCCTCATAATGATTCTATGTTTTCCTCCCATCCCATTTCCACCTTGATTGTGACCAGGTTTGATATTTATCATGATATATCTGCAGGTTTGAAAGCAAATTACTATCTCAGGAATTTATCAGGGGCTCTGAATGTCATTTGGAGCAATCAGTAGCAGGAAAATGGTTTTAAGTTAGGGTGAATGTGAAAATTAAAGAGCCTCAATGTCTTGTTTGACTGTGCATCATGTTTGGCTCTGCTCAAAGGTGGGTGGAAAGCACAGGAATAAAAATGCCCACGTGAAAACTGGAGTCAGGTCCACAGCACATATTTCACTAGGCTCCTGTTTCAGGGCAGCTAAGGTTGGCTTTCTGATCAGCTCAGCCCCGGTATCACAAAGAGAAACATTATCAGCTCTTTCTGGTGTGTTAATATCCAATTTATTTTTCAGCAGTGCAATTTCCTGCCTGCTCTTTGAACAGCTATCAGAGGACAAGACACCAGATCATGGCAGACATTCTTCTAGTGTTGACATCTGCTAAACCAGTCAGTCTGTTCCTATACAGCCCACTCAATGCATCCTAAAATATTTTATAAGCCACCAGTGGAACAGAGAATGGTAATGTGGGTCCCTGGCCTTTATTTGAGCCACCTTGATGTTCAGTACAGATGGAGAATCACACTTCAGCAGCCAGAATTTCTAGGTCCACTCAGTTTAGGGTTTCTGTGTTACCTCCAAACCCCATAAAATCCACTTAATGCCATCTGGCACTTCACATCCTTCACTGTTTTTCATCTGAGAGCACTGGCAAATCTGCATATGAGGTTTAATCCAAAAGCCTCTGAAAACCAATGGAAAGATAGTTTTGGATCGTGCCTAAAAGTGCAAGACTTTATTTAGAAAACTGCTTTCTGCAGCTTTGCTGGAAGATGCTCCTCCTTTGAACAAGCACTCAACCAGCAGCAAACACATTCCAACAAAACATCTGGACACCTAGGAAAAGGTTGGTCTCATTACATTTAGAGAAGCCCAGAAATATCACTGATAAGCTATTACTCAAACTCATATGTGTTAGCTCTGTTGCTATTTTTGCTTTGGGTGACACCACTGATACCATGAATAAATATCAACGTGTTTCACAAACATAGGCAAGTACAGAGAGGGACTACTCACAGCCCATTTTCAGAGTTATTCATGGAACCTGAAGTCTCTGTGTCACTGTCTCTCATGTCCTCTCTGGCTGTATCCCAAAATATTTCCCATACCAGTGCTGACTTCTGCCTTAGTTTTGAGGTCTGCAGTCAGGGAAAAAAAAAAAGAAGTGCCTAAGCACCTGGGTGTTTTCTTGAAGGTTTGATTGCAGGTTTGCCTCAACCAGTCACTGTTCAACGAGTCCTTTTCATTGCTTTCTGCTCCTCACCATCCTTCTGGATTGTGATTGTATCTCCTGAGCATGACCTCTACTATCCGTGATTCACATCTCCCTGACTTCATTCCCATTCCATCTGTCCTTGTCCTGGGTCGTCCCCTGTGTCATTGCTCTTCCCAATCTTCAACTTAATCCCAGGCTAAACTTTTATTTTCTTCTTGAAAGACTTACTAGATGTATTTTGGCCAAGTTTCTGGCCTCTCATCTTGCTTATCCAGACCACTGCATTCTTCAAATTCATATCCAGTGACCACATTTATTCTCATTCACTTCTTTTGAGCCCTGCCCAATCCTGGCCACCTTGCTGAGACCCTCAGTCTAATTTCTCTTTCCCTGTATTCTTTTGGTACACTGTTCACCAGGGCCCTGATCAGTACAGAAGTAAGAAGTTCCCAGACCAAACTGTCAGAAAGTTGATAATGCCCACAGAGTATGCATTTATGTGCTGTGAAACATGTTAGGAGGCCAAAGTGGAGAAACTGTATTGCAGAACTGCCTTGAATGTTGGCAGGGGTCATATTTTATATCATATTAAATGTAGGAAGACATTTACTGACTAGTACTAACCCAAGTCCTGCATTAAACTGATGTATTGGTTACCAGTCACATCTTTCATATTTTAAGTAATTGAGCTTTTTCTCTACTTTCAGGATGCTGACAGGCAGTAACACAAAACTGAAGAGTTGTACTGAAAGGAATCTGAAAGGGAAAGTCAGGAGTCAAATGGTTTCAGGACTCACAGACTTTATTTAAACAGAACCTGAATGGTGGCAGAGTGAACAACAGAACAAAGTCCATCAGAAACAAAGTATGGGAATGAAGTTCAAACATGGAATATGGAAGAAATGTGCACACAGGTAAGCCAATGTTAAAAGTCAATATAAATCTATTAAAAAACCTTCTGGAGAGCAATTTTCTACAGCCCTGAAAGCCAATAACAAAAGCTGCCTCAAACACTTCCAAAGCAAGTAGTTTTCCAGACAGCTGTTCAGACTGATAGATGATCAATATGTGATAGATGAGCACTCAAGACACATCATCTCATGATAGCAAAGTCAAATAAATACTGAGCATGCATCGCACACTGCAGCCTTTCCTTCCCAGGAACACATCTGAAGAGATACCCAGTAGAAAAGATTTTCAAACAAACTGATAAAGTGACTAAGACCAATCTGCAAGACCAGACAGCATTCACCCAAGAGCTCTATGGAAATCCAAAGAGGAAATTGCTGAATGGGTATCCATGGTGCAGACCCAGCCTGCTGTTTAAATCAGCCTATGCCAAAAGAATAGAAGCAGTAAAGGTGATGCAAAATGAAAAAGCAGTTTGCAGACAAGCACGATTCTGTGTAAGGCAAACTGATAAACATCCTCCAAAAGAACATTTGACACATCAGAGAGCAAGGGGTAATGGGGAAAAGTCAAGTGTTGTATCTGTAGGAGGAAGTCATGTCTCACAAATCAAGTTCTTTGGGGGTGTCACTGAGGGGATGGTGATGTGAGTGATGCCATTCACTTGGCTTTACAAATGTGAGAACCTATGAAAAATTTCAAGGTAAGAGCTACTCTGGATGGTTTTATAAAAATGAGAACTTAGTGCTCCACGGGAATTAAAAAAGCAAAGAGAAAATTAAAAACTAGTGGGAAAATACTTCAGAGCAATATCAAAATTTTTTGCACATAGCTCCAATTCACCAATCTCATACGGGATAGAGCAGAACTACAAAAGGCAAGAAAGGGCAACAAGACCCCAGAGACAGGGAACAGTTTCCAGACAAGTAGAGCCAGAATAGGCTTAAATCCTTCATCTTGGGAGAAAAAAACATCAGAGGGGATCTGAGAGAGGTCTGTGGAGTCACAAGTTGCATGCAGAAGGTGAACAGGAAATAATTGTGCACCATTTCTCAAAACTTCAAGGGCCAGGCAGACACTAACTAATGAAATTATGAGACAGCAAGTTAAGAACAGAAAAAGAGGACATTTCTCTCACAAATGAGTTATGGGACTGTCATGGGCACTAAAAATTACAAATTAGTACAAATGGGCTTAAAACAGTAATGGTGGCTAGGTCCAGCAGGGCTGTTACACATCACAATCCAAACTCAACCTCAGGAGATCCCTTAGCTGCTGACTGCCAGAAGCTGGAATGATGTACCACAGGTAGCACCACTCTGCACTCAATGTGCTTATATTTTTTTTTTTTTTTTTAGTTTCTTACAATCTTTCTATTTTATGATTTCAACATAAGTCATAGCAGCATGACCCTGAACTCTGTGTCCTTACTCACTAACGTTCCTCTAAAGAAATGTATCCCAACATGAAGTTCAAACTTAACCAGAGACAAGGTGCTACATGAAATTTCGTGGGAAAATACCAAGTTACACTACTGATATACTCTCTTAATAAATTCAGCCCTTCTGATGAATGATTAATAGAAGAAAATAATAAACTTTGGCAGGTGATAAGAGTTTCATGAAGAGGAGCCTCTCTAAGTATCCTCTACCTTCTCAAAACCTCAATTTCTCCACCATGGTGGGAACAGCCCACTGGAGGTGTGGGCACATTAGCTCATGTAAATCAAACTGTCAGTGTCACTCTTCCCTTTTCACCAATAAAAGCTCTTTTACACCTGGAGAATCTGACCAGAGACTTTAGAATAAATATGCCTCTAATTGCACTCTCTTTACATAACCACTAAGAGTCACTGGGAATTCTTGGGACCTTGCAGACCACAGTCAACAGCCAGCATTGAAAAATCTGGATAACAAATGCTTGCACTGCCCTCACCCACAAAAAATAAACTTCCACCCAAAATTTAGAGGTTTTAACTAGAAGAGAGACTGTCCTGTACCTCTGTTCTATTTAAAATCAACGGTCCTTCTTCTAAAACAAAAGAATATCAAGTGTAAGACTTTAAGACTTTCATATCCTCAGATCTCATCCTTTTCTCTTTTTTCTTNTTTTTTTTTTTTCTTTTTTTTTTTTTTGTGGGGGGGGGGGGGAGGGGGGAAGGGAGGAGGGAATGACCTGAAACTCCAAAAGAGAAAAGCCTAAAGAATTCTGAGTGCACATGGGGTAACTAAATTTGAGCTAATGTTGATACTGGGCATCTTGTTGGTGCTGTAGGGGACAGGGACCATGGTGAGGAGGTGGGCTGGGGCAAAGAAGGACACGTTTCTGCTGCTTGCCAGGATCCAGGAGACCAGGAACACTACAGGGAACAGCCCATTAGAGGATTTTGGCAGAGCTGGGACTATACCTCATGTCCATCTCCACACACAACCCCTCTCCTAACCACAGAACAACCTCCCAGCCTCAGACAGGTCCTAAGCAAACAAATGGGAGGATTTTTACTGGTTTTAATGATGTATGAGGTCAGATCGAGCTGAAGCCAGACCAGCTGCCAGTGCAACTGTGCATAAATCAGTGCATTGGCTCACAGATGGAGAAAGAGTTGAGGTTTTTGCAGGTCCTTACCCAGCTATTCAACCTCCCATACGTCTCACACCCAAGCAATTTTAGAGCCAACACTGCTCTTGCTGAAGTCCATGGATGAGTTGTCCTTGGCCTCGACAGCCCCAGGGTCACTGTCTAAGCTGCCACAGCGTAGCTCAGCCTCTGACAGGTCACTGGGGACACATCTTAGCTGGAGGAAGGCACTGAGGCGTTGGTTTGGGTAAGGTAGTACTTCCACTAGGGCTAGGCTGAGAACTTCAGGCTTTTTGATATTAAACAACATTGCTTCTTTGTAAAATTTAGCCTCTCTGCCTGCAGCAGAGTGCATCCAAACTGATTTGCAAGACTGCCAAAGACCCAGTGTCTCCCACCAAGAAGTATGGTGATATATCAGGAAGTCAGATACCTGTTGGGGATTCAGTGATGGTAGGGCCAGAGGGATCCTGTATGATTATTTATGGTTATTTAGCCCAGCGTTCCACATAAGTTCATACAGTAACTCCTGCATCATACCCCCAGCTTAAACTGTAACATCCATTTTTAAAAGTTGTCAAGCTTATACCATTCAAACAGTATAGACTCCACTATTCTTTTATGTATTGCATTGCAAAGATCATTATGTTTGGCATAACATAACTGCATAGCTCTTCTCACAAGCCTCATTTGTTCTGTCTCTGGATATCATTGCACTTCTTTCTGATAGACAGGAAAGCCACAGCAGCAAAGTCTTCCTCATGGAGATGTGAACAGGCAACAAAAGCATCTCATCCTTTTCTCTTTGCTGAGATACACTGACAAAATGAATTTTTCAGACCTCAGATCACTGNCCAGCTCAAACAAAGCTCTGAGCAGGGATGAGAGGGGAAGAGGGAGTGAGGAAGGTCAGGTTAAGAAAAGGAGAGGAGAGGAGAGGAGAGGAGAGGAGAGGAGAGGGACTTAAATCTCATCATTCAGGCTAAGAGAATAAAATTAAGCTGACTGTCATAAGAACTCTTTTCCTCTAAATGCATATTGACTGTGTCAAGTAAAAAATAAGCATTTTAAAAGAAATACAATTTTAAGTCAATGACAGATATGAGTCAAATTTACATTGTGTGTGAATAATTCTCATTTCCTATCTCATTTCACTGTCCTTCCTCAGTTTCATAATATCCAAGAGGACTCCCATAATCCTGCCCAGGCACATTTGCCAAGTCTCCAAACAGCTTTTAAAAAACCCACTGATGAGAGACCACCAACTTTACGGGTTCTTACAACTCCCACTGTACATTTTATGGGTATTTAGAAATGCTACAGGGTTTTCCTAATGCTGGAGAAATTTCACTTCTCTTCACTAACAATAGATGTGTTTCAGCAGCCTTTCCTCACTTTTCCTCTCCTTGCCTGACTATATTCTCAAATTGCCGCTTTTTAAGATGTATTTTTCACAGAACTATAAAACCAGAGACATTTTTTCTTTTTTTTTTTTTATTTTCCCTTTTTTTTTTATCCTCAGATTAAGGACTGGATGAAACTTCTAGCCTGCCAAGCTTACACTTTCTTTTTTTTTTTTTTTTTGGTTGTTGTTTAAATACTTCACAATAAAAGAATGTGCTCCCGATGGAATTTTTACTGCAAAAAGGAAAGTTCTCCCTTTCTTCTTTCTTATATCTTTGAAACACATCCTGAAACTCCGAAACCTCCTGAGGAAGACGGCTGCTCACATGCTGTCAGACTATTAATGATAATGTCAGACTACATGACACGTATTTAAACATTAAAAGAAGAAGGATTAAGGCTGCATCTCAGTCTCACTTTGATGATTCAACATTACATTGATAGGCTCAACATGCCACTTGCAATCGGACTTCTGGTTTTGCTCTTGAACAGCATTTTAAAATAATTCCTCCTGCCTAAGGAGGATGTTGGAAACTGTACATGAGAGTAGATGTTCTTTTTTAACAAGTGCAGAGCTCTGGTTTTTCACAGGGTTTGGAGGGTGTTCTGGTTTTCAGAAGTACAAACTGTCACCAGCTGAATCATCTTTCAGAAACGCTCAGGATGCTTTCCTGGGGAAAATGTCCTGTCCCTTGGGTACTGCTTTGGAGACATCTCCCTGGCACCCACCTGCAGTGTGTCTTTACCCATCACCTATCCTGGGCTCTGAAGACAAGCCTTTCAAACATCCCAGCTGCACCTACAACTAATTCTTGCCACCTAGCAGATTATTTCAATTTCATTTTCCTTCCTACTTACTTATCTTTTTAAAAAATGTATTGTCTGAAGACACATTCTGGGGTTCCACAGTAATTTCTTACAACCACATTAGTTTTTATCAGGGCAGAGAGCCACCCAAGAGGGTGTGTCACCCACTGGCAGGAGGCAGAGACTGATTGAGGGTATGGTGCTGCAGTGCCAGGGAGAGCTTGACCCTCTATGGGTGGAGTTAATCCATGACTTTGAGTAGCTCAGTGCCAGAGGATGCTGGAATGAGAGGTTAACACTTCTCCAGTGATTTTTACCCAGGACTCTAATGTCCTTCACAGGGAACTGGCAAAGGGTTTATTTCCTTATTTATAGAACCATAGAAGCATTTGGGTTGGAAAAGACCTCTACAGTCATTGAGTCCAAGCATTCCCCAAGGCCACCACTAAACCACGTCCCTGAGCACCACATCCACATGTCTTTTAAATCCCTCCAGGGATGGTGACTCCACCACTTCCCTGGGCAGCCTCTTCCAATGCCTGGCAACCCTTTTGGTCACAACATTTTTCTTAATATCTGACATAAATCTCCTCTGGTGTAACCTGAGGCCATTTCCTCTTGTCCTTTATTTACCCTTGAAGGCAGAGGTAGCAGAGTTGCATGACAAGTGGTGCTGGTGCTTGTGCTGAGGTTATTTTCTTACTGGGTCTCAGAGCAGCGGAGCAACCCCTTTCCCACCTCACCAGTGTGCAGCCATGGCCACACCACCACGTCACAAAATGCCAGGCATGTCAAACAGGGCTGGGCTGGAGGTTTGCTCACCCCCAGCACAGAGAACCTCAGAGCTGGCAAAGTGAGGAATGGGAGTACAGGAAGAAGGAGAAAGGACAATGGGATAGGACAGTGGCACCATCAGCTTGGCTCTGCCAGAGATGAAACCTTCTCTGGAGTGTGTCTCTGCCCTGCAAGTACCTGCCTTACCCATATCTGTGAAAAATGGACCCGTAGGACACCGCAGGACTGCTAAAATGATGGAGGTCTGAGTGCAGACAAAGCTGACATAACATGGTCTGCAGAAAGGAAAGGTCAGAAGTTCCACTACAAGTCATAGCCATGGTCCCGTCACTCTGCATTACTCCCCCACAGCCAGGTGATTCCCTCCATCTGTTTTTCACCTCATGCCATCATTTTGGCACACAGGCACTATGCAGCAGGATGAGCTGCTGCATCCATATGGCACAGAGCACTCAGCACCACCTGCAGATAGAGCAGTCAGCACCACCTGCAGACTTTTTTGCACTGGCTCACAAAAGCCATGTTTCTCTGGTGGCATTGCATGAGGACACGCTGCTCCCAGCCCAAATTCCAATGCCACCACAGCCACAGTGCTTTGTTTTCCAGAGGCCAGGTGGTGAGCTCAGGCATGGCTGCCCACCTCCACTGCACGTGGAAGGCACACCCGTGGCTCTGGGGCTACCATGGCATGCACTGAAGGGACGAGTTTGCTCTTCAGGAAACTCACCTTTGCTTAATTGAAAGAGTTAACCTTCATCTAAACAACTTCAGCTGGCAGAAAAGGTTGCATGAACTCTTTCACTGCAGCTTAAATCTCCCTCCCTTCAGTTTAGTCACAAGCAGGTTTCAGTTTCAATCTCCTTTAAGGCAAACAGGAGCAACCCAACCGGATGGTGACAAGAGAGCTCCCACCCAGCTTGCAGTGCTTTAACTGTGGAAGCAAAGGCAGGTGAACGCCGTGGGAGCAGGTTTGGGTGCTCACAGTGTCTGTGCTCCGTGGCTGGCAGCTGTCACTGCTGCACCCTCTGGGAAGGGGGCACAGACAGGGACGGGCTGCGTGCACCACTCCGTGCCTCACGCTGAGGGACAAGGCCCATGGTGACTCAGCCCCGAGCCCGGCCACCCCGGCCATCCTGCGATACCCACAACCACCAGGATACTAAAAGGAGAGAAGGGGAAGGTCTGACAGGTGGTTATGTGACTAGGGACACTCAGGTTTAGGTTTCTTCTTGGAAGCACTCCGTAGCGGAGTGACCGCCAAGGGAGCAGCTACATGACCAGCACTGGGAAGATAAACATGCCTTAGGGGCAAAATGAGGGGGAAAATGGTGTAAATGGCTGCAAATGCCTTTGGTTTTAATGGGCTCCATCTATTTACCACTCAAATGCATTTGGTTCATGGAGTCAAGCTGGAAGAGCAAGGGGATTTTAGGTAGGTAGAATTTAATGGCTGAGACTGCAATTTTGGTCCAAGGTCCTCCTCTTGTGAGAAGAGCCACCAAATGTTTAACATAGGCTCCCGCTGAAGGATAGACCCTTCTGGAGGGGCTGGTGCTACTGCCACTCACTGGGATGCTTGGGAGAAACATGGTCAACTGAAAATCCCTCTGCTGGCTCTCAACTTTGAGAGTTAGAGGAACTAAGATGAAAGATGGAGAAAATAGTCATTAAGGCATGCCCTAGCATTAGCAGCAATAATTCACAGGCTCTAGCTGAGGATATCAGGGCGGTTTGCCAGCACCACCACAAGGCAGGGGGGTGCTGCTACCCACACTGGGAAGTCAGGCAGTTCTGAGTTCAACTGACTCACCTAAAGTCCTTCTGCAAAGGAAAATCAAACGGCAGTGACACTCGGGACACGGGATGTAATGGAGGAGGCAGCACTGCTGTTACAGATACGGTGCTGAACCAGGACTCAGCACATCTCTTCCGGGACTTTCTCCACAACCTCCACTTTCTCCAGCTGAAGAAACTTTTCTGTGTTCTGGGGCAGCCTGGCCACAGCAGCAAGAGGAAATTAGTCATCAGGCAGAGCTTGTCTTGCATCACAGACCTACACGAGGTCAATAGAAGCTCCTTCTCCTCACCCCATGCAGTGCTGATGGCTGCTAGGTTGACATGCCATGGGAGGAAGAGGAGGAGGAGGAGGCAGACGGAAAGGAGGAGGAGGGTAAGGAACCAACATCCCTTTCACTGCTATGAATTCAAGCATTTCACAGCTTACATCCCACTGATTCTCAGTACAACTTAATGGCTAAGGGGTTTAGATGACTTAAAAAAACAGGTGCCTAAATAACAGAGATACTTTTAAAAATTACAAAGGATCTCCTGAAGCCCCTTCCATCCCAAAATTTTCCAAAAATCCTGATAAATGCAGTTTATTCCCAGCTGTGCCACAGCCCTGATTGTGAACTGCACCCCTCCATCCCTCCCTCACACCCTCTCTGCCCACTCTGCAGAGACCCCTGGCCCTGATTCCCCGGAGGCTGAGGTAAGCGGAGTTGAGGGGTTTTGGGGTGCCAGCAGAAGGCAGCCCAAAGCTGGTAGCAGTTACCCACGCGTGCGGACTCCCTTGTTAGCCCTGTGAAAAAACAGGGCAGACTGTTGCTGCGGAATAATTCTTCCTAGTGGATCCGAGTCGGTAGCGGAGCAGCAACCGAAGGATTCCGGGAGCGACGGGAGGGATGTGTGAGAAGCGCCGGAGCTCCCCCAGTTCCCCATCTTGCCGGGGTGCCCGCTATGCTCCCGGGCACATTTAGGAAGGCAACGTGAAGTCAGGCACCCCCTGCCTCGCAGATCGGGTCTTGATGCGGGAAACCAGTGACAGGAGAGGAGAAGCGGGATGAAGTGGGTTGGAAACCAAAGCAAATCACAAGATTTCCCTGGGGAAGCAAGGCGGGGGGCTGGGGGAGAAGCGCACACGGTGGGTCGCGGCGAGTCTCCGGGGGGCAGGATTTCTCTTCCATCGCATAGAAGAGCGAGATTAAAGAAGAAAGTGGGAGTGGGGTGGGAGGGAAGGGAAGGGAAGGG